>OLKM01000352.1:97500-111409 GCA_900291075.1 Melanogrammus aeglefinus | reverse complement strand
CACACACACACACACACACACACACACACACACACATACACACACACACACACACACACACACACACACACACACACACACACACACACACACACACACACACACACACACACACACACACACACACACACACACACACACACACACACACGGCCAGACATGCTGTTTGACTTTCATGACCAATAGGGAAAGGGTATGGCTATTTGCAAATGCTAATTGTATCAGCGCAGAAGACAGAGAGAGGTTCAACTTTATTTCCATATCCAGTTCTCTCCAGCTCATGTCCATCTGTTGATTCTAGAACATCCTCTGGCTAAAGGCACTGAAGAGAAAGGGTTGACATCAACCTGATGCCAATATTCCCCTTCCTGTTAGTTGTACAAATCCTACTAATGCTTTATGTATTCTATTTCAAAACAATGAAACATAAAGGTGCATCATAACAAGCCGCACATCTCCTCCATGAAGGGCCCTGAGAGAACATGACTGCTAGTGTAAGAATCAAAACACATCCAACTCATTGAATTTCAGAACCGTCTACTTCACTGCAATCACTTAGAGTAACCAGAATGGAGATTAGAGAGAGAGAGTGAGACAGAGAGAGAGACAGAGAGACAGAGAGGGAGACGGAGACAGCGAGACAGAGAGAGAAGCAAATAAAAAAACCGAGGGCGAGAGAGAGTAAGAGACAGAGAGAGAGAGAAGGATATTATTTAGACATGCTGATTGGTGGGCACAGCCTCCCCGACATCCTGTCAGAACGCGGCTGCCCGCTGCCTGTCGGCTCCGCTTGGCCTCATTCATTTTCCCATCATGCATTGCCTGTCTGGGGGCCGCCCATAGCGCGCCACCATTCAGCTGAGGGTTATCGCACTTGATTACATAGCACCCATGTTGTCCTGAACGACTCTCTGGGGGGGAGCCAGACAAAAGAACAACACAACACACGCTCGCAGACATCCACACACAGACACATTGAGAGGTGCATGTGGAGAAATAGTAGTGTGTCGCAGTATGCTGCTCAAAGATTACACACCACATGAGACTGCCAGCGTTACTGTAAAACATGGCCGTGTGTTCTTCGACTGGAGCTGGGCTACCGTCTTAAAAACGGACTCAGCTTCGGCTCTCACTCCTTTAGCGGCGGAGGAGTGGCAGATGAGAGCCGGGGATTAGACATTGGGTGGAAGGGACGGGAGGTTGATGGCACAAAAGGGTTTTTGTCGAACGCGCTGCATTAGGTTTCAGTCTTTAGTGTGTTCTACCGGCACAAACCTAGCAGGCTAGCATGGTATCCTGGCAACATTGCGATGTTGACACAATACGTCGTCTTGATTTGTTGTCATTGTTGACGGGAGCAGCGTGTGTGATCAGCGTCGGAGCAATTGAAAGGGGTTAGAGCTTATGTAACCGATGAAACCGGGGACTGAAGTGACCGCTCTTGAGAATAAAGACACAATACACACGGCAGTGCTCCATAGTATCGCACACCAATATTGGTTCTCTAGGTCAGAGTTTACATTATCTCTTCAGCCCCTCTTCAGGGGTTGAAGTGACATGTGTGTGTGTGTGTGTGTGTGTGTGTGTGTGTGTGTGTGTGTGTGTGTGTGTGTGTGTGTGTAGGTCTCCGTGTGTGTGTGTGTGTAAGTCTGCGTGTGTTGGTGTGTTGGCCTCTATGTGCACGTGTGTATATGTGTGTTCACGCGAAAGTCTCCATATGTGAGTTTCTATGGTATGAATGGTGAATGTGTTAGTGTGTGTGTGTGTGTGTGTGTGGTGTGTGTGTGTGTGTGTGTGTGTGTGTGTGTGTGTGTGTGTGTGTGTGTGTGTGTGTGTGTTTCCGTGCAAGCCGGTTTCCTGTGAACACAAAGCTTTGTCTGCGGACCTGAAGGTGTGTGCTCGCTTACAGCCGTCGCTCATGATCTCTGATGCCCCCGGTGCTCCTTGTCGAGGAGAGAGAGTCGTCCCCTCTCAGAGACGAGCTTACATATGGAGGAACGAGGAGACAGAGAGGGATCGTGCAGGGGCAGAGACAGTGAGTCGGTGAAAGGATGACACTCCTATGTTTGCCTACCAGAGGTGCTTTTTCTTTGCGTCGCCATGGCAACAGTTCACTGAGTGTGTGCCTGTGTGTGTGTGTGTGTGCATATGTGTGTGGGTGTGAGTGCACAAGTTTGTTGTGGTGTGTGCATTGTGGGATGTGTGTGTGTGTGTGTGTGTGTGTGTGTGTGTGTGTGCGTGCGTGTGTGTGTGTGTGTGTGTGTGTGTGTGTGTGTGTGTGTGTGTGTGTGTGTGTGTGTGATGTAGTGTGTGTTTATTGAGGTGTGTGTGTGTGTGTGTTTGTGCACACGTATGCGTTAGTGTAATGGTCTGGGTTTGTCTGCATGTGTGTGCACACGTGTTTTGCACATGCCCTTGTTGTGGCTCCTGCGTGCTTGTGTGCACGTTGGTGTGTGTGTGTGTATGCACGTGTGTGTGTCTGACAGGGGGTGTAATTCTGCCTGTCATCGATGTAGCCCAGAGCTGCCTCCCCGGCTGCTGGTTGCTATGTGAGCAGACAGACTGGGCTTTAATGTGGACATTCCCACACGATCACACGAGTGGAAACGGGTTAAGGAAGTGCTTATGCTCGGTATTGTGGGGATACCTTTATACCTTTAATGATAAAGTCAGTGACACGAGTGGTTACCATGTAGATACCCGACGCACGTATGCATGCATGTCTATGCTGTGGAAGAGTTGTAACGGGATATTATACACGCCAGCACTTCAAAAGTGTGTCTTAACCACTTCAGATAAGGGCCCATTTTCACCATCGCTTATTTAGTGAGTATGTGAATAAGTTAAAGTAAATAAGTAGGTAAAATGTATTTATGTAGAACCTTTCACAGACGAGAAGTCACAGAGCGATGATACAAATACCCTTTTCAGAAGCTAGGAGTTTGCAAAGGTAGGCTAAAATGAGGCTAAAATGATGCTAAAATGACGTGCGAAAATTTGAAGGTGCTGCAGTAATGGGACCACACGTCGGACCGCAGTGGTGAAACTGGGCCTCTGCTCAAAGATTCCCATACATTCGGCTTCAGATGCTTGTACTTGTGGTAATGGGATGCCTTATGCCAGTGACTGAGGACAAGATTGTAGATGGATTGCGTTTTATTGGCAGCGTTTGGACATGTGGATGTGCCCTGACAACCTCACTTTTCATTGCACTTTAAGGCTGTGGCGTGATACCTTCCCTAAAACGATAGGACCAATCAGCACGAGGAGCTTCAGCTTACAAAACCCCGAGGAAAGTGCAGCGATCGTCTGAGCCATCCGAGCAAAACCTTATCTGAAATAGACAGAATAACCAAGTTAAAAGATGAGCCATCGATGCCCAGCCAAGGCCAGACGGATATTCACTGCCATATTCAGATACTGAACGCCCTGTACTGAAATCATAATCTTGCAAATGCGTTGCAGCAATTCATTTTCGCCTCATCTCTCGCTCTACATCCCATCGTTCAGACTCTGGCCGGGTTCTGAGATGACAGAGGTGGAGCCGGTGCTGGACTTTGCCACCTCGGGGCGATCGGGCGGCGGAACGCCCTGCCTGACATCCTTGGTTCTCCGGCGGGTGTGGGCCCCACAGATCTGCCCCTGAAGCTGGCCGAGCTCTCTCTCAAAGGTAGGCGTCAGGGGCCGGGCGCGGGCCCAGACTCCAGCTAGACATGAGTCCTGGAATGGTGTGTCAGCACATGGGATTCACCATTCGATGCATGAAATACTATTGTACCGTAAATCCTCTAATATTGGCCTGTATTCCATTAGCGGCCGGGTTTCTAACATTGGCCGGTCTCGCTGTCGGAGGAGGTAAATAATGGCCGGTCTCTCATACAGGCCGGGGCTATATTAGAACCAACGTTTTTTCTGGGCAGGCCTCAACATTATACTTGTGATAGTAACATACAAGTAACACAGAGGGGGGGCGATGTTTGCTAACGAATCCAAACCATAGCTACGGTAGCCTGGTCATCACCTCGCTCTTGACTCGAACGTGAGACTTCAGTTCAGTCACCGGTAGGCTAACGTAACGTACGCAGTAAGGTGTCTAAACCTGTAAGTTGCCTTTTGTTATGAATCAATAGCCTAATTATCAACCATGTATGGTTAAGTGGTTTTACAATTGCAACTACCGGGTATGTTTTTGCTACGTTTTTGTTACCATATTCGTACTAACACTGGAATTTAGCCTGAATTACCGGTATTTGTTCTGTATACCGTTATGGTAACTGCACTTTTTCAATAAATGAACCTAGTATTTTATAGGTTCAAATAGACACAAAATCTCGTTTTTATTAATTCCACTGGTATTCTGTTTTGCTCGAATAGAAATAGAGGCCTGTCTCTCATTCTGGCCTCCTTCCATTAATGGCCTGGACCGTGATGCACTTGAGTGAAATAAAGGCCCGGGCCTATATTAGAGGATTTACGGTATATAAAGATATATGTTCTATATCTAGTGTGATGAGTGGATTACTTTAAAGGAAAGATCTTCATTTGTGGCATGTATATATTTACAGAGTCCATGATTGTTATGCCATATATTCTGAATTCTATAGAATAGATTGTTAGTTAGTTAGCAATTGTTAATATATCTGATATCGAACAATTGTGCAAATTAACTACAGCTCAAATAACAACAATATCAGTTCCTACACTGAAATAGGATAAGGTGAAATACTGTATTAGCAACATAACAACATTGTGGGTGCAGATGCTGATCGCAATTAGCATTGTGGTCATTGGCAGTGATAGGAAGTGAGTGGTTATTTTACCCTTTAAGTTTGTGTTGGTTTGTGTGGTATGTGTGTGTGATTGTGCATGTGTGTGGCCGTCTGTGTGTCTGTGTGTGTGTGTGTGTGTTGTGTGCAGATGGGCCGGGGGCCGCCCAGTCACCCACCGGGGAGGTTCCCCAGGCGTCGGCGGAGAGCTCGTCGGGGGGAGGCGACGGGTCGTAGGGACCACCGAGTATGACTCCCCTCCCCCCTCCCCCCTCCTCCACCCACTTTGGACGGGATGGGGGGGGGGGGGGGGGGGGGAGAGAGAGGACCTGAAGAAATCACAAGAGGGGGAGAAAGAGAGAGAGAGAGCGTGAGCGAGAGAGGAAGAGAAGCAGTGGTCCTTGTTGCGTTAGCACTGAGCTGCGCGGCGGCGGCGTTAAGCAGAAGACCCCTTGTCCAGAGGACGCCGAGGAAGCCCTAATTCCTGCACGCTCGCCGCCGCCGTCTGACGCGCAAACAAACAGAGACAACCACATGTGAATAGAAAAAGAACCCTTTTTCACCCCAGTGACTGTTATGCACCCCGACACACACATACACACACACACACATACACACATGTGTATCTGTGTGGTCTCCCCCCCCCCCCCCCCCCCCTACGTTGAGTCGTTACGGGGTTCTTAACAAACAATTTCTATACTTTGTAGTGTCTGCACTGCTGTTCTCCTAGGAGGTTGCATACGGTGGAGCAGGCGGATTTGGACGGACTGTGACCGTGGACATGTACAGAGAGACAACCGGCAGTTTTCAAACAGACCATGGTGGTTGGCGGGGGGGCAGTGGTCCTTCTCTGAGGTTAGCTTGAGGTCTGACGATGCATATTACAGTTTGTGTTTAGCCGTAGGACATACATGTGTGAGGGGATGGAGTCTGCGTGCATCTCAGTGGGGGGAAGACTCCACCCACGAATCAGTAATAGGCTGAATGCTGTTTCAAGTATGGACCCCTCTTCAGAATTGGAAGAATGTTTGGATTACGGGTTAGGGTTAGAAAAAAACCCACGAATTATGACTGTTTATTTTCCTGAAGGGGCTTGGGTCTGTGTGTCTAGGGAAGGGGGGCTGCTACACAGTTCCAGCCTCTCAAGACAGTTATGTTAGAGACTAATATTTTGTGACTTTCCTGAAAAGATACGGCTTTTCACTGCCAGGCTTCATAGACATACACGCGTGCACACACACACACACACACACACGCAAGATGGTTTATTTAACGCCGGACCAAGGCGGTCTTGAAGAGGCTATACTTTAATTTCCTTTTATTCAAAAATGTGCCTATAGTGGCAGTATTTTCATCCCCGGAGGTAGTCCCTCTCTGACACAGCATTAAACAAGAAGAGGCTTCGCTGATATATTGTTTTCCATTATTATTCAGTCGAATTCAAACAGACTGAATAAAACATCATCCCATGCTACACAGACGAACAACGTGTTCATCCAGTGTTGGATAAACTCTGGCATTGCCATTGAACTCTCGACACTCAAAAGAAAGAAATAATGAATCAACAAGCAAACCGACCAATGAGAGGCGCCAGGCCACCCGTGCACGCCTGGTGTCTGCAGCATATGCCCGCCAAAGCAAGGGAACGCGATCCCAGTGACGATCGCCAACCATGTGTTTCATGCGCCGTCGTGGCGAAAAGATTAATCACACACTCACCAAAAAAAAGATGGCAGCACGCACGTTCCTCGCTCCTTCTGTCCCGACACCCCCTCAAAGGCCCGTTCTGCGGGGAGCAACGAGGAAAAAAGGAAAAAAAGTGTTCACACTCATCAACACTTCAGCTCGACAGCGAGGGAGAGAGCTGCAGGGAATGAGAAAATATGGCGAGGAAAACGAAGAAGAAGAAAAAGATAGCGAGTGAACATGGACACAGCTCTCCTGTAACACGTTATCCTGATGTCTGATCCCTGAGGCTGTACTGTACATAGGCCTATGTTTTCCCGTGTACATGTGTGTGATTCATGACATGGTACTTTTTTCGACTGGGTACGATGGAGATGTTTTAACACTGATTCTTGTCCGTCTGTGGTCGTGTTACTAAAAAAGGGTCTTGCCAGTCCGCTGTTGACCTTTGTTTCTTCTCTTGCTTCGGAGGACATTGTATTATTAATGACAAGAAACTGTTTCAAATTGATGATAACCAAATTCAGAGGTGTATTTTTGTTCAGTCTTGATCAGGAGTGGTTCATAATTTAGTTTGATATCTGGATCCCATACCAATGCAATGTGTTGACTCTTATCTGGTGGTGGAAAAATGCCATAATAAATCCCTAGTATTTGTATACATTGCCTTGTATTGCCTTTAAAGTATTTGTGTTATCTTTACCATGGTACTTTAAGAACCGACCTTTTGTGTCAGAAATTATCTGTACTGATAAACCATGACGTGTCAAGAAAAACAGTTCAGATGTGACAGTAACTTCCCGTAAAGCTGAGCTTCAGGTTTGCGACAACTTCTCTGAATGGCCCAGCTAAACCCACCAATCCTCCGGCCCCCAACGCCTGTAATGTGCACACCTGGCAAGATTTTCACTATGCTTTGACTAATTAAACCGCATTCCTGCGACCAACGTAGGACAGGAAGAACACAGGTGTCGCTGAAAACACTGATCATGGGTCTGCAGCTTTAGGTACTAAGGGTCTACTGGCCTACCCCAGGCCACTAGACCAAACTCGTGAAGATAGGGCTGATTCATGTGCCCTGGTGCATAAAAGAGGCTTACCCACAATTAGCGTTATGAGCGACAACTGTGTTTGTCCGATAACGATATCTCCTGGAGAAGGGGCTATTAAACAAGTCTGTCTTTTTTGTCTATAACACTGTGAGTGGTCTCTGACACTTTAAACGTACAATATGAAACACTGACACCGAATGTTTCAAATTGGTACTGCAGTCCAAATACTGTTCTATTTAGAGAGAGAGAGTAGTCTCTGCCCGACCCATCTTCCCAGACTCCAGCTCACGTGGGTTTACAGGGTGAGGACGCTGAACATATACGAGAGCGCAAGAAGAGCTGAGCGCTTTATATTTTGAGAATGTAGCAAATTCTAAACCAGCTCTCTTTAAATCCTTCTGTCTTTCAAATGCAACTCAAATATCTACCCGTGTTTGAGAACAGCTATGGTCTTGGAGCTTTTTCGAAAGATGACAAGGCCCTTTAGGTCGGGGAGAATCGAGTACAATCTCAGTTGGTCCAGTTCGTCTACTTGTTTCCCTGGCAGCAGCTCACTGGGCTTTAGGAGCCAATTTGTTTCTTTCCTGGCAACTCATGTGACTCGGAGAATAGTGAATCAGAACACACCGGCCAAAACAACAACTAACACCTGACCTTGAATGGGAAGGTCACATGAGAGCACTTTGGCTGTAGCATTGTTTTTAGAGGAGCCAGTATTTCCAATTTGCATGTTACCTTAATCTCTGAAGACATATTATTTTATGATTTAGTATTTGTTAGTGCAAATTCAGATGCATGATTTAATAACGATCTAATAGCTTTATCCACTTTCGACTATTTGGCAATTTATTTTATCCTCAGTAGTGATTTAAGCAGACATTGGGGTTTGAAACCAGGTACTTTCGACTGTCTGGGACTCAACCACCACCTATAGGGCTTTCACATCAGAATGCATCATGGGAGTATTTCTCAGCGATACTCAAGTCTCATTAAGAGGACCAAAAGAGAGTTTTAGTCTACTGCAAAATCCTATAAATCACTATAAATATACCGTAACCTATGCGATAAGCAAAAATTTATTTGCCACGTCTCACGTGACAAAACGCTGGGGCAGTTTCAAACACACCCATGACTTCAAAGTTACAAATAATATATGACTAATGACAAAGAACAAAGACACATTACTACCAGCACATGAATGAACACTCCAGTGCTCATACGCTTCAAAAAAGGAGGCGGTCATAGGAATCAACTGCACATTTCCTAAAGCTACACTACCCTGCCTGGCTTTAAATTAGATAGATACGAAGGTAGATACGATGATGAAGATGATTCTTGAGAAGTAGTACTGTTCTCATCCTAACCCTGTTTCATGAGCTCAGCGTTATATCCTTGTAGTGGATAGATAGAGGACCATTCCCGCACACCAACAAGACTGCCGGCGGGGAGACCGAGTCAGCAGTTCCAGGTTCAGTCAAAAAAAGGACCGGATCAGGCCTCATCATCAAGGAAACAGTATTACCAGCAACCACCTAATTTAAACTATATTATTTGAATTTTTCAGTTTTGATCTGTTGACACAGTGCACATGCATATTGAGGCTTTTGCCTCGAGGCCTCCAGCCTGCAGGTTAACTGATCACAGAATATTATTCTTCAGCCACAAGGTGGCGATGTTCACTAACATTCGGCTACCATGTTTTTCTTTGTCATGCCCAGCGTAGGATCGGGTTCGACAATTGAAAGGCAAATCATACATTACATGTTTAGTGTTATAAATTGCGACCCGCTTTGATAAAACATAATAATAACAGCAATACAAAACCAGGAACCGGGGCGTCGAAGAAAACAATGCTATTACAATCCATATTAGTGACGAGTTAGAGAGTCGCTAGGGCGTGGGTGGGTAACCATTATACGAAGTCATGTCACCCCGGATCCATTTATCATGACCAACACATTCCCAGCATGGCGCCAGCCAAGCGTGAAGAAAACAATCCCCGCTGGTTCGTCACTACAACGCGCCAGACAGGGACGGCGCGCGCACACGGGGCGCGCACAAGCGTCCTCTCCTCCGTGTACTGCAGGTTAGCTCCTTTGTTGTGCTTAAGTGCATAATCACATCATGGACGATGCTTTTAAAATGATTCTGTCGAATGCATAGAGTAAGCAATCGACAAAAGCGAGTGATGGATTTGGGTTTTGGTGGAAAGCTGACCGCCGCCCCCGATTTTAGGTGACTGTTGGCGCACCTCCGACAGTTACAGTTCCCTTGGCTCGCCCGTTGCCATGTGACATGTTGCCAGGGTAACTAGCCTTGGAGGAAGCCAGTCTCTGTTGCACTGTATGGGCTCAGTCTCTCTCTTGATGGTTGTATTTGTTTCCCATGTGTATGAGTTTGTGCACGCCCGTGTGTGTGTCCTTGGCAAGCATTCAAGCTGTGACCTGTGTAAAAATGACAGACATAAAAAGCCTATCTCAACAAGAGACTGTATTGCCTGACTTCTATGATCAAAAAAACCCTGACAATAGCACATTATGATCTGCCGTAGTGATACAGCCTTCCGAAAGGATGCAGAGAATGAGTAGGCCTACTCTGTCTTGCCTATATAATTGAATGTAGTGTTGCGTAAGTGGTCAGATACAGGCTTTTCACAGGGCGAGGTGGCCATGACCACCATCTATCGAGAAAGATGTGCAGCAGTTTGATTACAAATTACGGCTGGATGCTGCGTTATCAATCGAAGCTAAGTGAATAAACAGCAGCCGGTCAGTGGATGCTGCTGCTATTACTGCCACCCAGCCCCACCTCTCTTCCCTGGTTAGATGAGATCCTTCCCTCTATTTATTCATGTACCCAGACGCCCCAATCAACCTCCTATAGAATGAGGCCAATGAATGTATCCAATGGCTTTTTTACAAAAAAATGGACAGGGAAATACAGAATGATACAGACAGGGCAGACAGACAGACGTATGGACGAGGCAGACAGCAGAGGAAGCAGACACATAAGCATCGACAGCAGTGGAAGCAGACACATCAACAGCAGAATAAAAAACAAAACTGATAGAAAGTGAGACAGGCGGGCGCACCGACCGACTGACAGGGAGACAGGCAGGGTGCCAGACAGACAGGCAGACGGACTGACGACACTGGCACTGGGACCTCAGCGGATGCCTGGGCCAGGATGTGAGCACTCTAAGCCGGGCTGGCAGCTCGAGGGAGAAGGGAGAGAGAGGTGGAGGAGAGGGAGGAGAAAGGGAGAGAGGAGAAGGGGAGAGGGTTGGAGGAGGAGTGAGAGGAGAAAGGTGGGGGGGGGAGGGGAGAGGGGTGGAGGAGTGAGAGGAGAAAGGGAGAGAGGGGCACTGTTCACGTGGTGCTCAACGTGCCCGCTCCTAGCCTGTCGCAAAAAAACAAAAAACGAGGAGGAGGGTGATTTTCCAGAGCAAGGTACGGTTGGTGGTGTGTCGTCATGTTAAGTGTGTGCGCTCCATCGGTCTTTATGTTGTGGTGAATCTGCATGAGTGCTGTTCACCTTCAAGCTTTAAGAGCCGGTGGCCACGGACTACTTTCGGGAGCAGTTAGTAACCAATGGTTGGTCGTCACATTAAAAAATAAAGTGATGCCACTGACCGCTATCTCAGCATCTTACACGGCATACCCCCACCAAAGGGGTTTCCTCTTGTGGTATGTGGAGGATAGCCAGTAGAGGCAACAACGTTATGGTAGCAGATGCATCACTCATTATCATATTATGTCACTGCAGCATCGTCAGCTCGCTCAATGTATGTAAACATCACATGCTACTGTCGGTTGGTGGCTTGGGAGGGAGGAGCCTGTCATTATCAGAAAAAAACGGCGCACAAGAATTAGGTCATTCCTAGACGTGTTCCATCTACGATGAAGCGAGTCCCAACCGAGCTAACTGCATCTTATCTCATAAAGGAATAACCCTATTCATTGAGCTCGCTCCTCTTATATTCTCTACCCAATCCGAGCCGGCTGTGACTTCATCCTTTGTTCAGCCACCGATCACAAGGCTGGCATACACTCCTTTCCTACACACACACACACACACACCATAACACACGCGCACACGTACACGTAGACATGCACACACACACACATTCTGAGAGCCAAAGTGTGAGACGGCACAAGAGGGTGGGCGCGAAGAAGAGAATGTGTGTGTGTGTGTGTGTGTGTGTGTGTGTGTGTGTGTGTGTGTGTGTGTGTGTGAGAGAGAGCAAGTGAGAGAGAGTGAGAGAAGTGACATCACCTAGCTGCCTGCTATTGGTGGTGGCAGTGTGTGGTGGCCGTGGTGGGGGCTAAGACTGGCTGCCCACAATAGGATGCCGCACCCCTCCCTCCTGTCTCAAAAAACCGGTGGGCAGACAGCTTTTGGATAACTCAGACTCACCCTTTGAGATAAGAAATCACAGAGAAGCCATGCTTGCCCTTTCTCAAGCCCCCTGTACAACCCCCAACCCACCCCCCCCCCCCCCCCCCCCCCCCCAAAGTTTGGCTCCTCAGCGGTTTACTTTCACCATGTTTCATGTCCTTTTCATTGTTGTTTTAAAAAGAGCGTTGGTCAGCTCACACCGTTGCCTCTCGATGGAAAAATACTGAGTCTCTCTGACGCTATCTGAGGCTATTCTGAAACTGGACAAAAGGTCGCAAATTCCATCTCTTGTCCATAGTTGTAGATTAATTGTATAAACTGTAATTCACATTAGAGGTCTAAGACCAAGGCTAAATGTTAATACCTCATAAACCTTTGAAATTAAAGTAAAATAACTTTTCATTTATTTATGCTTACTTCCTAGAGGAACATTAATATTGATTTACAAACACACATGCATCGACCAAATGTAACTTGACCACGCAAAAACAATATGCCCAGAACACCATAAAAGACCAAAAAATAATAAAATGCCTGATTTAGTCTATCAAAACGATGAAAGTAGGTCAAAGTAGCCCTGTAAATGCTGCACTCCACCTAGGTGCCATTTACAGAGCAAGAACACAGGATGGTGATTTGGATTTATTGAGTTTGAAAGACACTGAAACGTGAGATGGTACATTCTGCAATGTACAAGATCTCCCGAAGAGTGTGTGGGTATGGCTGGTTTAGCCCATACATGATTTTAGCCTCACTCAGCCACAGATACTAATCAGTACCATGATAAAAAAATATCTCACCACAGCATCGTTCATTATTTTCTAAGCACGGCACAACCTATCGTGGTGTACTCCTTACTAGTGTTTGGAAGAGTGCCTCATCGTGGCATCATGTCCAGAAATCCACACACAAACCTTGCACGCCGCTAGAAGCCTGCAGCTTCCAAGTAGATGACTGCCAGATGACATTAAGGTGACCACCCGTTTGCTGGCAGGATGACCTTATCAGAAAAAATGACATCATAACTATAGTGTCCAGAGAAGGTGTCGCCCACATGAATCATAGGAGCCAAATCATCTCTCTCTCTCGCTCGCTCTCGCTCTCCTCTCTCTCTCTCTCTCTCTCTCTCTCTCTCTCTCTCTCTCTCTCTCTCTCTCTCTCTCTCTCTCTCTCTCTCTCTCTCCTCTCTCTCTCTCTCTCTCTCTCTCTCTCTCTCTCTCTCTCTCTCTCTCTCTCTCTCTCTCTCTCTCTCTCTCTCTCTCTCTTCTCTCTCTCTCTCTCTCTCTCTCTCTCTCTCTCTCATATTTTGTTTTTTTGCGTGGCTCTGTGTGGGTGCTCGGCAGCCATTTTTCCTACATACTTATCCTGCAGTTTCTTCCTAGCAGCGTTCCCCTGAGTTCTCTCAGCATCCTCGTCCTCCACCTCCTCCTCTCATCCCTTTTGTTTGGCTCGCTTGGTCCTCCGTCTCCATCGCTGACATCACGGCCCCACGGGGGGTGGAGTTATAGCCCATGTGCTTCAGTGGCAGTATAGGCCTTCTCATCTCCTCCTCCCTGTTAGATACCCCCCCCAGACCCCCCCTCCCCCCATCCCATGTCCCCGTCTTCCCTCAAACCACTCTCCGTCTTTTACTTAAAAGTTTAATCCTTTCTCCGAGCTAGTGTCTCCTAGCTAGCCCCTCCGATAGCCTTAAGCAGGCTCACGGCCTGGGGTTCACTGAAAACAAGCTGTCCCTGGTGAGCCAGGCTCTGGTTGCAGCTTTCACTCTGCCTGCTAGCGGATAGCACCATAACATCTGCAGCAGCATTGAAAGGAAAGATTCATCAAGCCATAACTGTGAAGGCGCACATGAAGCCATCACCTTTACATATTTTGTTGTTATATTGTTTCAACCCACCCCAGGTTTTTCCCCCCGAAGCAGCATTCATATCTGAGGTGCCTGCTGGGAGCCAAAGCCATCTCATGTTATTAAGGCTATCTTGTTACATTAAGGAGACCATGTCCTAT
>OLKM01000352.1:47500-92500 GCA_900291075.1 Melanogrammus aeglefinus | reverse complement strand
GCAAACGAAATAGAGTTTGTTTGGTATTTTGACCATGTTTAAGTCTAGCTCGCTTCTGTGTACATTCTTTTCTGATTTGCATCGTCGTGTGTCGCCGTTCAGGGCTTCTGCAGCCAGTGTGTCTAGGCTGCGATGCACCGAGCGGCGTCTGGTCTATTGTGTGGATGGAGAGCTGGCTCCCTGGCATAAAGGCAACCTCACGGGGTGTCACAGGCGATACACCTGCTTGAACGTGCAATACAACCTTGTTTCGATTGTATTTCTGTTGGTTCCTGAACGGTGACATTTTGATTCGTTTGTTTAGATTCATTATATATGTATATCGTATTTCTGGACATTCGAATTTTCGAGATATTTGGTTTTGTTTCTTTTTTTAATCGACGCCTGCATTTTTGTCGTTGTTGAACGACACGGGTGGAGTAGAACATGCACCCAATCTGGTCTTTGTTTGCAGCTGCTGAGCACATTTAGGCGGTAATCAAAAGCTCCTTTGTCTAGCCTGGGCTTTTGGATTGTTGGCTCCTGTGGCACCACACCAGCCACCCTGGTTTTTTTTTTTTTTGGTCTTCCACCCTGGACCTTTTGTTTAAAGATATCTGAAATGTCAATAATCCAGTAATTGCTGCAAGTCAAATCTAATCCCCTGCTTGGTTGTCTGCATTTCGACGACATACGTGTGGAATCGCTGTCTAGTAATTAGTTCATTTAGGTTTAAGACTTTGAAATCATTGAAGTTATGTTTTTTTTTTTTCGATTCCTGCCTAAGCCTTCTGCGACTCGTAGACCGCAACGAACAGGTGCAGTTTTCCCTCCAGATTATCATGGCCCAACGCTTAATCATGAATTGTCACGTACGCTGGGTTTACCAGATGCTTCCACAGCTATTGTGCAAGTTGGACTAAACGAGGCTTTTCTTATGTATGCCACAGGCTGGCACTGTACCCCACCCACCCTGCTGCATCCTTTGTTTCAGTAACCGTTGTACCCTCCAGCTGCTCACGCTTTACTTTGTCTTTCTAAAACATCCGTTGCTCTGTTTATTGTAAATGCGCCTCGACATTAAATAACATTTTTTAATTGTAATGGTTAGCTGCAGTAGATGCTCGAAGTAATGTACAGGCAGTTTTTGTTTGTATGGATGGGCGGTGGTTTCTTGACATTCGCAAAACGTCCAGTGGGTGTCAGTCGTGAGCTTTGTTGTTTAAATGAATTATTTTTTTAAACTACCATAAGAGGTCGCTATTGCTGTTTTTCAGGCTCTGTCAATGTTTTAAAAATTGCATCGATTTTTGTTTTTCTCAGAATCACCGGTTAACTGCTGGCAAAATGGAAACTATTGGAGGTGGGTTATTAAACAAGGTATTCAAGATTTTTTTTAAGAGGATTACATCGGTGCTGTGCTATAGTGTAATATGTCCGTTTGTTCAGATATTCAGGTTAAGGAGCTGGACAAGCGTGCCTCTGGCCAGGCCTTTGAGGTGATTCTGGCTGCTCCTGCACCAGATGCCAAGTCAGAGTTCCCCTTATCTCCTCCCAAGAAGAAGGATGTCTCCTTGGAGGAAATCCAGAGGAAGCTGGAGGCTGCGGAAGAGAGACGCAAGGTAGCTACGCCCTCTGTTGTGTATTGTAACTTATTATATGAACTCTTTATTTTTTTAATCTTGTGTGAGGCCACTGATTACAATATCCGATATTCAGACTCTATGGTGTGAATGAGGCCTGATCAAACCATTTAGGCTTCAAATAGGGGGGGGGGAAAGGGAATCTTCCATTAGTTTCACACATCCTATGTCATTGTTCTGCCAGAACCACGAGGCTGAGGTTCTGAAGCACTTGGCTGAGAAGCGGGAACACGAGAAGGAGGTGCTGCAAAAGGCCATGGAGGAGAACAACAACTTCAGCAAGATGGCAGAAGAGAAGCTCAATCAGAAGATGGAGGCCAACAAGGAAAATCGCACAGCCCTTCTAGCGGCAAAGAACGAGAAGTTCAAGGAGAAGGTGGGTGTGATTGGGATTTTAGTGTAATTCTTTTTTGATTATACTTTTTTTTTTTGATTTTTATCTTTTTTAATTTGTCTCGACCAGGATAAGAAGTTGGAGGTGGTGCGCAAGAACAAGGAAACCCAGGAAGGCACCTCAGAAGACTGAACCTTTCCAGCTGGGAGAAAAATTGTACAGGCTTTTGTTTTTTTTACGTATCCAAAGATTGCTTTATTTTGTTTTGACAGCCAGTATTTTTGTGTTCACAACCCACCTTTTTTCAAATAAGATTATGAAGTTCCACTTTTGTGAATTTTTCAACTCTCACGGTAGAAGTGTACTTGCACTGGTTTTACATGTTTGTCCCCCCCCCCCCTGCTTTTTGAGTCTGCTTTGCCTGTTCCATTTGTGAGCATTGGAAATGTGTTGTGGTTCTGCAACTGTTTTTGGCACTTATACTAGAGTACTGTTTAACCTGGGCCGGTTTCTAGATTCAGTTCGACGCCTTGCTACCCTGTATATGTGCTTATTGCTCTTGCTAGTTCAATTCACTGAAGCTACATGTTTGTGCCGCTGAACTATTGCATTTTGTAATATATAGGAAATAATTTGGAAAGCACATGACTTTTTGCTGTATAGCTGGGAATTTAACCTTGCTGGAAATGTACATTTTGACATCATTGGAACACAACACAGATGGTATCTCAATATACAGTAACTAGTTGACTTGAACTGTTGTACTAAAATTAAAGTTGTAAACCCAATGTATGTTGGTCGGATCTGGGTCATCATTGGAAGGATTTATGTATCAGGACTTCAGTAGTGTAATCGGAACGTTAGAATTGTGTTGTCTAATTCAAAGGGTATTTGGGTGCCTTCTGCTAGTTGGGAACCATCTGCTCTTAATGTCTATACATGTCAAGAAATTGCTACTAAATATTGACTGAATTAGGGTTTCATAACCATTGCTGAACAACGTCTTGTGTAACGTGAGCTTTTAATAGACATGCTAGCTGGGGTTTGCATCGCAATGTTCAGATTTTGGGCTCCTAGTAGTCATTCACATGCAGTCTCCCATTTGAGCCTTCATCAGGTGAGTTATTTGCAAAACAGTGTAAATGAGTGGATCCTGATTATCTAAACAATGGAAAATTAAGTATTGGTAGGCCTACCATATTTAAACTGAACGAAATTGCCCATTTTGGGATAAACAAAGTTTTCTAATCTATAAAAGGTAAAAACCGGTGACACTTTTATACTAAAACGTTTGAGATTAAAAAAAAAAGGTATACCCTAAAATGTCGTCTCCCAATGATCCACCTTCCAATATATGCGTATTTATCACAACCCAAACTAACCTATCAGATTAAAGAGGATAGTATGCCACCAGGTGTATGTGATTAGCAATTACAAGCAGTTTGAAAATCTGTATTTTCCATTTGGCATACGAATATCTTTTAAGGAAGGTTCCTGATGCACTGAAATGACCCCGAAATATTAAGCTGGTAGCCAGGATAGAGCAGTTGGAATTGTCTTCATGCTAAGGACAGGTAGCCTACTTCAAGTGCTCTTAAATATTTTTGGAGCGATCTGATTGGCTTTTTCTTTTGCTTTGTCGTTATTTGTTTTGTCACCGTCTGTCGCGCTGTCTTTCCGCGATATGCCCCAGTGAGATATTCTACATTACCCAGCATTACATTCACTACCCCCTGTCAACAGCAGGAGGCGACATTCTGTCAATTCTACATTTATACATTTAATAAATCTATGAAATGTAAAGATATTATCGGAAAGTACAGCAGGCCACAGGATGTAGCTAACTTTTAACATCTCAATCCCCGTAGGCAAGGCAAGGCAATTTTATTTGTTTAGCGTATTTCTTACATCAAGTTCAATGTGCTTTACAGAGAAAAAAACATCAGTATAATTTATAGTGAAGAAGTATATGCAAACAATATAATGAAAGTCCTTCAATGAAATTACATGTAGGGCCTACGATAAAAAATAAAGGGAGAAAAAGATAAAAAGGAATACATTTTTTAAAAAGACCTTCAGTAAGGTCAGACATTTCAGGTAGCCTATATGAATCCGACAAAATATAAATCGATTAGAATAATAAAAAAAAAGAAGTATGAATCCATTAGAATAAAAAATAAAAAAGAAGGAAAACATTAGAAATGTTCATAGTATGCATCACTGAAGAGCTTATAGTCTTTAGTTTTGATTTAAAAATAGAAGTTATGGCAGCGTTTTTAATTTCTTTTGGCAGTTTGTTCCAAAGTTTAGCAAACACTAAAGACTGACTCACCACATTTTGTTTTGGCAGTAGTTTGAACCAAAAGATTTTTGTTTTGAGACCTCAGTGATCTGGCTGGGGTTTGCTTGTCATGCATATAGTTTTTGGCCAATTAGTGCTTTAAAAATAGAGCTTTAAAATCAATTCTATAAATAACTGGAAGCCAGTGTAAGGACCTTAGGATAGGGGTGATGTGCTCACTCCTTTTAGTTAGCATCCTAGCAGCAGCATTTTGTATTGCTTTATAGTTTCTTGGGGAATCCCAGTTAATAGGGCATTGCCGTAGTCTATCCTGCTTGAAATGAAAGCATGAAGACGTTCTTTTAGGTCACGCTCTGACAGGTTCCTCAATTTTGCAATGTTCTTCAGGTGAAAAAATGCTGATTTCGTGACTCACTGTCAATGATTGTGCCCAAATTTCTTACAGCATCCTTTGCCTTAAGTCCATTTGGGCCAAGTAGAGTACTAGCAACCCTGGATCTTTGCTCTTTGCTCCCAAATATAATGACCTCCGTTTTGTCTGTGTTCAACTGAAGACAATTTTTTGACATTCAAGTGTTAACCTGGTCGAGAGTGGCCGTAGTGGTTTACTGTCTATGTGAAAACGTTTAACCAGCCGCAGGTACAACACAACAAACTTCAGAACACAGCCTCTGGAAGGGATTTTGAACATGAAGAAAATAGCTGCTTTGCCAAACTATCTATTAGAACCGGAATATACAGAAGAAAACAAGAGCTTTTACCGAGTTATGGGGACGTCACCAATGGCTCAGGTATGTGAAATACATCATGTGAAGGAGATAGGCCTACATGCAGGATTCTTTCAATTGCTTTAAATTGGCAATAGAGAAACAGGTTTAAGTTTAATAGAAAAAAATTGGACAGCCTGTTGACTGATTTATAACCCACATTTTTAACCAGTTTTGCTGGGAAAATGAAAGAAGGGACGAAGCGCGGATAACGAAACATAAATGTTTGTACTTTCATAACTTTTGAAATGTTATAACTTACATTTGTTTGCGATCATTATTGTCTCAAATAATAAAGTGCAATGGGGTAGCCTACTTTTGAAAGCCGATCAACTTGGTACAGAGTTAAATGTAAATTGTAGGCTATAAAAACTACGGAGCAAGGGAGGTGACAATTTTTTTATGAAGCGCGCGTGCGTTAGTAAGTCGCACGCGCGCTTTCAGTAATCGCACGCACGCTTTACTAAAGCGCGCCTGGGCTTAACACACCCCATGCACTATATTTCATTTATCAGAACAGAATATGTTTTTTCAAGTGATTACATTACGCTTCCGTAACCGTACATGGCGCTGTCTGACCCATGAAATATCTTGGGGCAGGGGGCATGTTAGGATTACACACGCACTTAATAAAAAAAAGAGAGACCTCCCAGGCTCAATAGAAAACAAATGCATGTGTTGACTAATGAATGCATTTCAGAAAAAATTAGGAGTTGTTGAAAGTTTGTTAATGAATCAGCCTGCTTGTGCAAGTGAATGGACCGTCTACACTTTCATATTCTAATTTAGCCAAATATATTTCTGATGTGTTTCCCATATTTGTAACCATAGGCCTTTTCTGAGTTCTAATCATCTCTGGCACGGGTAAATATTGCCGAATTTACCACTTTCACCATCAATGGTCTCTCATAAAAGCAGTTGAGTATCAAAGTCTGCCATACTTCCTCTGTGTTTAATCCAGGTGATGTTTTGACAAATAAAACATCAAATTGCCTAATGCATCACATTCAAGTTGTCTCCATGGCCAGGTCTTGATGATCTCCCACTAACATCAGCCAAAAGGTTACATTTGGTAGAGATAAGATGGATGGATAGCTATAATGATAGCCTGCCCTATAGCCTCTTGGAGCCGATGCAATAACCCATATTATTCCTCTAGATGGCAATGTTGCGCTATTTTGATCTCCTATCTTCTATACAAACCTTTTCATCTTCCTTTATCTACCTCTCGTAATACTTTTAAGTACTCAAGCTCATGAAGCAAATTACGTGCAAAACTTCATGGGACGCTCATTTCTCTTTGGTTCGGTATATCCCTTAACTTGTGAGAATAAAACGTTTTTCACTAAAAACCTTGCAGCAGATGCGTGCTCAAGTAGCTTTTCAAATAATGTGTTTGGACTAGAACCCCACTCTGAAGGTATTTAAAAAATATGGTTTGAATTTGTCAACCTTCAAGCAAGTTATTCTGAGACACAATAGTTGACAAAAGGAGTAGCATGGCTGTAAATTCATGGGCACTGCCCACTCATTCTCCATGCTTCATGCGTTCCTCTGTTCTACTCAAGATGTAAGCAATTAACCAAAGAAATGGGAACTTTTATAATTCCACAACATTGTTTCGTCTCGAGGGAAAGATAAATTTATCTTGCGGAGGTTCATCAGTGCAATAAATTGTTGCATTGTCGCCTCCTCTCATCTAGATTATATTTTGATGAATGTGGTAAAGTGTTTGCATGCATCACTATTCATCACGTTGAAGTCGATTCAATAAACATACAATAGCTCATAACTTATTGTTTGCCAACTTGTGTGTGTGTGTGTGTGTGTGTGTGTGTGTGTGTGTGTGTGTGTGTGTGTGTGTGTGTGTGTGTGTGTGTGTGTGTGTGTGTGTGTGTGTGTGTGTGTGTGTGTGTGTGTGTGTGTGTGTCACACATCATCTTTTCCTAATTTATCCAGCAGAGCAAAAACTTAACAAAGTGTTGATATTAACTAACTCCATGCTGAGAACACCGGTGATGGAATATATTTACTTTCATTTTATGCACTTCCTGCCTTCGCTACACAAACTGTTTGTTTACCCTTCCAACTGAAATTGAAGAAAAACATCAACTCACTTTGAAATTATAGCTCAGTGTTTGAAATTACTTCTTTTTTTTCTTTGTGATAGATTAGAAGTGTGGAAATATCGGTTAGGCCATACACATGGACACCACCAATACATCATGAAGCTGTTTGTACAGCACTATACCTTCCCATCTTCTGATGAAACGGGCAGAATCCATATAGCAAACAGCTAGACTGATAGACTAACTAGACTAACAGTCGTGACAGGCAACGCTTATCTCGCCCAATTTCTTTTTTCCTTTTATAAATAGATTTATTTTAAATACTGAAAATATAATTATGAGAGCAAAGAGCAAGACATCGCACACGGCAAACATAAAGCTAAACGACTCGGGGCTATCCTGACAACATCTTAATGAAAGTAGAAAACAACAAATAGGGTTATGGCAACGAAATGCCAACGCAGAGGAACCGATGGTTGTGGCAGTATGGGGGGACATTAAGGCTGCGTTCAGACTGCCAGCCGAAATCCGATTTTTAGCCCATCCAGATTGGAACCGGATGACTCTTTTGTAGTCTGATCAGTCCCAAGTCACATGAAATCCGATTTTTGCGAAACGGATCGGAACCACCTCCGGGAGGTGGTTTCAGATCGCATTTGGACAGATGCGTCTCAGTCTGAACAGCTCCAAACACTCAGATCGGATTTGACTGTCCGTGACGTCACTCTACGCGACGCCAGACCTGACCCAATGCGCCAAACCACCCGCCTCAGTCCTTGGACAGAGGAAGAAACGAAATGCCTCATTAATCTGTGGGGAGATGGGTCCGTTCAAGCGAAGCTCGAGGACATGTATCGGAATAAGTCGATTTATGAAAGTCTTTCGCGTTCTTTGATCCATCTTGTTTGTTATTGTTTTTCTCGTCGCTATTACATGACGTCACGCAATACACGCGCTGGATGACGCCTCCGCTCCGACGTCGTTGCTACAGCAACCTGTCAGATGGGTCAATAATGTGGCCCAGTCTGAACAGAGCCAAATGCGATTTGGACACTTGCTAAAACAGTATGGACAGTCAGCCCTAAAAATCGGATATGAGAAGGAATCCGATTTGAATCCGATTTGCCTGCAGTCTGAACGCGGCCTAAGGAAACAGATGTTTAAGGGGACTGTCGATCCGGCACTGAGACACAAATAAGGTTGTGTTGCACCAACGGTTGACAGATGCTGAGTGAGTGTCAGGAGCTTTTTACGTTTTTTAAAGGATAACTACGTAGTACGCACTGGACCATGATTGTGAGTTTGCTGCCACCTATAGGTAAAGAAATCCTCAATCAACCATGTTCCACGAAAAAAAAATCGTTTAAGTTATGAATTGAATATTTAGGCTTGGATCATTTTTACAATTAGATTTTAGGCTGGAATCTTCTCGCTTACCCCAGAATCACCCAAACCAATTATATCACAATACAATTTTCCCCTTAAAAAGACACCACTTATGACTCTAGTTTGGGATACATTTTTACGTTTTGAATCACAATCTTATATTTTCTACTTTCATGATCATAGCAAACTATTTCTAGGTTTAGTGAAAACAGGTTTTCCTTCTATAGTTAGTCTGACTCATTATTGTTCAGTGCCTTGCTTGTAATTTAAACTGTATGAATGCAGCATACAATATGGAGGAGAGTTCTTGCCTAGCAGTTGCACTGTGATAAATGGTATGCTGTGCGCAAGTGTTAACAAGCTGTGTGTGTTTGTGTATGTGTGTGTGAGCAATTATTTGTTTACGTGTTCCTACCCCCACATGGGTGTGTGTGTGTGTGTGTGTGTGTGTGTGTGTGTGTGTGTGTGTGTGTGTGTGTGTGTGTGTGTGTGTGTGTGTGTGTGTGTGTGTGTGTGTGTGTGTGTGTGTGTGTGTGTGTGTGTGTTTGAATGTGTGTCTAGAGAGGCAGGCAAGATATTATGGATTGACATATTCTGTTCCATTACTGCAGTCAAATATGTTTTTCTTTCTGCGTGGTTAACTGCACTTTCAGAATTGATTCATGCCAAAGTTCTTCACTTTCTTCAATTCGAGAGGAAGATAATTCTCTCTAATGGGCCAGCCACTATAAAAGCATAATGGGCCCAACGAGTCCCAGTGGGCTAAAGCTGCTTCTCCCACCAGTGCTCCCCTCGGATGTATAATGCAGTGGAAGTTGTGGCGTAATCCCCATTGTGCAGCCAACGCTTCCATGTCTGTGTGGGATTATGAAGATCACAGTGAAACACATCAATCACATCAATACATGTTCTTTTTAAGTCTACTAACGAATTATAAGCATCAAAAGTCAGTGGAAGAGCCATCCACTCACAATTCACGGCAATAGGAAAAGGCAATTGCGTAGGCTCTGACCATGTGGTTGGATTGAAGGACCCTGAAAATTATACGAATATTGGATTTGCTGTATAGGCCATCTCGTTTTATATAGAAAAGTAGAGTTAATAGTCTAGCTTACTTTTACATTTCAGTGTGTGTGTGTGTGTGTGTGTGTGTGTGTGTGTGTGTGTGTGTGTGTGTGTGTGTGTGTGTGTGTGTGTGTGTGTGTGTGTGTGTGTGTGTGTGTGTGTGTGTGTGTGTGTGTGTGTGTGTGTGTGTCTGTGTGTGTGGGCGTGGGCGTGTGTGCGTGTTTCTCTTTCAGTCTCTTTCTCTCAGTATTCAACCCTGGTTATGATGTAATCCTCCTCTGGGTATCTTCCGCCTGGAAGTAGATTTACACATTTAAGCCTCTGTGTGAGGTGGCGGAATATCCTGCATTTTAAATGTGCGGCGTCTTTGAAGCATGTCCCCAGCAGCTCTGTCAAGACACGGCTGCAGCCCAGCCCCGTCGCAGCAGAGCTCTGTTGAATCTGGGAAATTAAACTAAACACAAACATGGCCCACTGTGTGCAGACGGGCGATGGGAGAGTGTGATCTTCATGCAGTCCCCGGTGTAGTCCTCGGCTACACTAGGGGGGGGGGGGCGAGCCTCTTTCGCTTCGTTCCTCTAACTTTCAGAACCAACCTGGCTTGTTAAAGACATGAATTTGACAAGGGCCTTAAGGATTTCACATTCACAGTCATGCGGTCCATTTCCCCCCTCGCTCATCTCCAACGTGCTCCCTGATGGTGGAGGACGGAGACGGTGCAGTCAGCGGAGTTCAATGCCCGACCCCGGCGACTTCAGGTGGCCTGGGGTGGTGGTCCTGCAGCAAAGTAGTTATCGGAGTATGTCTTGCTGTGGATTAAAACGGTTTGTTGCAAAGAGTCAGGAAATATGCACTCGGGTACATTGGAGTTCAAACAAGATCAATTTGTCATTTTGAAGATGCCAGCCCCTTCTTCATCAAGGGAGGACCCGTTTCCGGGATTGTGTTCTCAGGGAACCATAATTAATCCTGGGTTCTAGCTTCATCACCATAAAGTGTCAGACTTACAATAAATGTAATTTATGTTTCTTATTCTCACGCTCAAAGTTCTAGTTTATGGGCAGAGACAGTAAACCCAAAATATTTTTGCTTTAAACGTGGCAATATGTCTAATATGATAGTCAACAGCGTTATCTATGCCATTTTATCACTGTTACTAAAATAACACAGTGATTAAGAAAGAAGCGTGAAATCCTATTATTTCACCATTCTCCCCAACGTTCCACTCTGCTGCGAACACAAGAATATCCCCTGATTAGACTCGTTAGGTCAGTCAGTGTGACCTAACAGGATTTTGCATAGGCGTTTAGTGTTTATAGTCTGGTACTGGGTGGGACTGTATCACATACCTTTGGCTTCTCATTGCAGCATTTATCTTGGTCCGGGGAAATGATTCCACAAGGCCTACAAGTGCACCTGTCAGAAGATCATTGATCGACGATATTATCGGTGGTGTGCAGGATAAATCAACGGTGGTCATGTATTTGTAATTGTGTTACTCAGTCTCTCAAACATTGATGGAAATATGTACAAATATTTGTCAAAAGGAATACATGAAAATAATCGTTTTTTCTAAGATAAAGTACATTGCGAAAAACAGTGGTTCACTTGTCCGGCTCTGTCCTGCTCATCCATAGCCTCTGCCCCGTGGGCTACCAGCCAAGCTAATGGCTGGAACAGGTACGGTTGTGGAATTACTCCATCCTGTACATTTTGGGACAGATGAGGTAGATTTGAGGGGAGAGAAATCGTCCACCTGAAAAGACTCCTCTGTAGACACAGAGTGCCTTGCCTCTGTGTCGCTCCCCGTGACATGACTAGTTGAGTTGATATGATTTCTTCCATAGCATATTATTTGCAACCAGATATCACTTATTAAGCATCATGCGCCATGACTCAATACATCTCCTTTGCTCAGAGATACGCGCTCTAACGAATACATTTTCTACTAATACAGTGTATAAGTAATTTCTGACACAAATGTACATGCTATCATTCGATTACCAGTACTGACTATAAATTGGTATTAAAGGACCTTTTACCTTTTCGGTCCTTCATGGTGGTTTGGCAAACTAGTTTTTCATGAATGTAGAACGAGTTACTTATTCAGTAGGTAACAGCTTTATTACTTTTTAATGCAGTAATCTTGCACTTAACACTTTCATAACTGAGTACATGCACAGCAATAGTACATGTTTTGTACATCTTCTTTTTAGGTCATGTTATCTACAAAAACTAAACATAATGTAAAACCAACATTATCGAGGCTGGAGGCTTAAAAACATCAATAATACGCTTCAGTTTTTGTAGTTACAACAAAAACAGGATTTTTTACCTTTTGTTATTTTTGTTATCAAAGTTGTGTTTGATCGCATAAATCCACAAATGGCTAATCCATCACCATTTGGAAACCCCTCTCACACAGTGTTAACGATCAGTGTTTAGAGCATAAGTCCATAAGTCCATCCCGATGTTACCTTATTTTGGAAAAATATGTACGGTAGTCAACATCAAGAGGCTGATACCTTTTTGATCCGTTAGAATTGTGCCATGAATTACACGTCAGATGTTTGTCGAATAAAAAGATAATTTCGCAAGTCGAGTAAGTTGCAGTTTGTTGTAAAACGGTTGGAGTATAAAACTGTGAAAATTCAATAGGAAAGCTAAAGACCCAAATGTCGCATCATGGATGTCATAATGTTCCCTATCCAAAAGCATACCTGAGCTGAGCTGAAGCCAACATTTACGGGATGCCTGTGTTTTGTAATGAAAGTAGACCAACTGGTCTTGCTAGTTATTAAGCTTCCTGCTTGATGAAAGGATGAGGAGATGCAGGATTAAACACATAGGTGAGATACATGCTGGTGTTTGTGATGTAAATAGGGCAACACGAGAGATGCAGTGCACTGAGAGGTTGCACACAAATAAAAAAGCTTGTAACTTCACTTTATTGACATCAAATCCTGACCCAGGTACTCCTTAGATGTTTGTGCTGTGGCACAATAGTTCTACAGGCCCACCGAATGAAGGTGCAGGGGGTAGGTCTATTCACTGTAAAACATGACTGTGACAGAGCAGAAATTAATTCTTTCATTTATGCAGTGTTCAAGCTTTATTCCCTCTGACCCAGAAGCATCCACATAACACTTGCAAAACAGTCTTGGTACCAAGTTTACATATATTCCTTGCAGCCGTGGAGATATACTCTTTTTACTTGTCACTTGTTCCGGCAAAGACCTGAGAAAGAGATGAAGGAGTTGAAAGAGCTGCAGGTATGGTTTGAGAGTTATTGTAAGTCACTTTGGATAAAAGCGTCTAAATGTAAATGAGAGTTGCTAAGAGAGAGAGCAGAAGATAGCGTGAATTTGAAAATAAGTAGCCTCATTAAATCCTTGTTCGCCTGTTTTTATGCAATTTTAAAGTCCAGCAAGATTTATTCCCTGATGCAATCAGGGAAGAGTTCCCCTTGTTGATCAGAAATTAGCCTGTCACAGTCTTCAGTCAAAAAAGTCTGGTACAGAGGGAGGCACACAGTAAATAGCAGGAGCAAGTTAGCACTTTCCCCAATCTTTTCCCTCACTAATTGCAGCCGTACAGTTGTGGCATTTCCAACAAATTACACCAATTACACAGACATCTTACCTACAGCACCTTTAATGCGCGCCACGAAAATCTTCCCAACATGGATCATCTGCAGTGGAGCCATGGATGTGTGCGGTTTATGCCAAATTCCGAACCACCATCTGCACATTGCAGAGCAATTCCATACATTCATCCAGACCGGAGGGCGTGTTTCTGGCCCTGGCTTCATTCAGCATTAGCGGTCCTGTGGGCGCCAGTGACCTGGCCTTATGTTTCTGTTAATGGCTGAGAGAAGCGGAGCCCACGTAGTGATTGGTTGCTTGTTTTTTTTCCACATTGTGTTCAAGGCTTTTGAGTCTTTGTGCCTTCAGAGATGTCCATCTGTTATGCAAGCAGTTGGGTCTAGCCTGTCACCTCTGAGAAACCAGGCTGGTGTGACCACTCGTGTTGTTTGGTTTGGTTATTGATGTTAGCAGATTGGAATAAGAAGCGTACGAGTATTGCTGTTCCTGATTCAACTCCAATCTGCTGTCATACCAGTGGCAGACTTGGCTATCTATCTATGCATGTGTTCACTTTGGCTGAACTGTGGTTTCCAAATATTTTAGGGCTACATCTGTATGGATCTGATAAAGCTTTACCCTAAGTAATATGCCAAGAAATTATGTGTGTGTGTGTGTGTGTGTGTGTGTGTGTGTGTGTGTGTGTGTGTGTGTGTGTGTGTGTGTGTGTGTGTGTGTGTGTGTGTGTGTGTGTGTGTGTGTGTGTGTGTGTGACCTCATCAACATGGGTTATACCAAACTAGATCGACAGGGTGAGTGAGTGGATGTTTGCGGCAGTTTCATTTGCAAGAGGAAGATTGTTTCACCAGATAATCAATTACTGCAGTTTATATTGGCACAAACCTACTCCGAATTTATACCCGTGTCCATAGATAACGCATGCAGATACTCTGTTTTAATGGTAATCTTCCTAATAATCCCGGCAATCATCATGCATTTTGACAGTTCACATTAAAATTCATGAGACACAGAGCGCGCGAGAGAGAGAGAGAGAGTGGGAGAGAGAGGCTGGCTATGTGTGAAACAGTGCATATCTCCCGGATGATCTAAGGTGGTTTCGAGATAACATGTACATTATCATGTTGGTGGTGTGCAATATTTGCCAATAATGCCTGCACTACCCAATTACCCAATCGCTTATGTTGGGCAAATTACCGGCAGGAAGACATTGCACAGTACATATTGTCAGCATTCCCCATGGGAGCACATTATTGTCAAAGGCCGTGGAAATTCCTGAGGTCATGGCTTCTCTAAAATTGATTTCCCTGGCTATTGTAGGTGTTTGCAATTATTCTTCGTCGGGATACATTGTATATATCTAGCTGTACACATTGTACAATTGGGAGAGGGAGAGAAAGAACGAGAGGGAGAGAGACCACTCTATCCAGTATTGTGCCTCTATTTGGCTGACATTGAGTTATGAGAGATATGGTGTTTGTTGAATCTGCTAAGAGAGAAAATAAATATAATAGAATTATAAACATAAGATCAATTAGCTTCCTGAAAAAACAATGACGATTAATTTAATAATTAGGATTTAGGGCTTTTTTTTATGGGAAGGTTAGTTAGTGACTGGTTGGTTGCATTACCAATTTAATCTGGCCATTCTTGCTGTACGATTCATTATTGATGATGTCTCACATCTATTTCCTAGTTACACAAACCATCCAGCAACATACAGCAAGACGTCTCATTCCTGCCAATACCTGGCAGGAATTAGACTAACGATAAAAACACAAGAAGTGGGCGAAAACTGTGGAACTCACATTTTTTATTTTTACACCGAATTGATTGCAGTACTTAATGGATAGATTACATAGCAACATTGAAATGCTAGGTCACGCCAGAATAACTGGCCAGACATTTTAAGCATGCTAACAGATGCTTTAATGCATTCTAGTGAGTTGGCTGCTTTCACTCTGCTGGGTTGCAGCCCACTGAAAAAGAGGCCCCTTAATTGACTGCAATGTGAACCATGCAAGTGATGCAGGCCATTTAATGTAGTGTGTGGTTAGTATGTGGTGATATGATTTTTAGTTTGGCTTCTAGAGCCAAAGGTTTCATTGGCTCTATGACCCACGTGCCCTGACCCTTGTAAACCCTTTACTCAAATTAACATTGTGCAGAAATATTTCTGACAACATTTCTTCTTATACATGAATGTTATTTTCAATCTCCTACTGAAATGTTTTGTGACAGCTCATAAGAGCCATTGTATCACATAACCATAACCATAAACTAAAAGATAGGCTAAGCAATTCATAAAAGCATTTTTGTCATATTTGTGGAAATTGTCAATAAATCAAATGCTCAGACCAAAAAACTCCAAGATCTGTTATCGTTGGCAGGTCGGCGATAAGCACGTCCTGAATGATTTTATCGTCCTGAAAGAAATGATTTGATGTCTTACCCGTCTGTCCCATGTTCTTGTTGTGCTCGACCAGAACCTTCCACCAGGCTAGGCAGACCTATAGTGCTAACGCTAGTGAGCGAGCTTGGTGTTTGTAAGAGCTTGTTTTGTGTGTTTTGATCGATTGACTTTGGTGGGAGCCCTGAAATGAGGATTGGGATATTTTCAGTTGGATACTTTCAAAATTGAGTGAACTCTGGCTGGTTTCACTAAATGGCCTACCCTACCTTTAGCCTGTCATCTACCATGATACAAATCACGTTAATCTTTCATACCTAATCCCTAATGCCTTACTCTAACTCTCTACTAGATTTATCGGCATTTATGAGCACAATCGCAAAGCCACATGTCTCCCAATATACCATACCGCCTATATCTTGTTTCAGTAACCCTGTTGACTTTATCCTCATGTGTTTCCAGACATTTGAAAGAGCTGCAAACGCCATGCAACGTATGCATCACCGGGGGAGGGGGGGGAGGAAAGCACAAGCAACATCTCCTGTTAAGGAAAGAACAAATAGATGAATAAATAAAAATATAAACAAGTGTCAAAAAAGAAAAGAAACGGAAGCGAGTCGAGCGATCTATCCGTTAAGGTCATCTGTGGCGGCGGCTGTGGCGGGACTTAGATAATGGTTTTCAGATGGTATGTTGTGCGAAGATGATGGCGCTGAAGGAGCCGGGCCATTGTGTTGTGGATAAATCTCTTTAACGATTAGAGCTGACAGCCAGGAAGGGGAAGGGAACAGGGGTACAGGCGGGTTATAAATGTTTTAGAAATCTCTGCGGAGGGCCTGTCTGAAGGTTCGCACCAGGAGCCCCCTCTTAAGTCGCTTTCTGATTGGGCTGACGGGTGACACACACGCGCCCTGGCACGCCGCACAAGGGCACGCACACGCTCTGCATCTTCATCACACATACGCATAAACACACACAATCATCGCACAAACGTAATCATTGCACGCACACACACACGCGCGCGATCAACCCACACATGATCAACACACACAATTAACACACACACACACACACACACACACACACACACACACACACACACACACACACACACACACACACACACACACACACACACACACACACACACACACACTTGAAATTAAGGGCTGTCTATCCTGGTGTTCTCTTGCAAAATTGCTACTGATACTTTAATCCACAGCCTTTAAACTTTTAAAGCCATATATATTACCTGAAACATTTCACAAAAAGGTATTCTATAGGGATTTAATATTTAATGTTCTTGAATCAATACTCATCTCATTTTTTTTAACTTCTCCTATCCTCTTTCAATGAGCATGGAACATTTTGTTATGTGCAAAAAGTTCACTATGAATAGAATTTCATGACAAAACTTTAGGTCTAACATGAGTTTAAATTAATGTTGTGGCAGCCATGGTTTCGCATGCTCCCACTTGGTCTATACTATTCATCAAAATGTCATTTCCTTTATAGTTTTTCACTGTGGTGTAGCATTTAGCATATAAGCTCTGAGCTAAAAATAAACACACAAAAAATCACAACAGAACACGTTGAATCGTAAATCAGTTAACACATGAACACAACCATATGTGTAAAACCCAAAGACAAAAGTAATAGCTATGCTAGTCCCATAACAGATACTTCACACACACATTTAGGAGCATGGTTTTCCCAGAAGGAGTGTACTTACACACTGACACTCTCGCTTTGTTTCTAAATTGACCTCCTTGAGCAGAGTAGAAAAACACAATATCACCAGCAACCACGAGGACAGAGAGAGAGAGAGAGAGAGAGAGAGAGAGGAGAGAGAGAGAGAGAGAAGAGAGAGGAGAGGAGAGAGAGAGAGAGAGAGAGAGAGAGAGAGGAGAGAGAGAGAGAGAGAGAGAGAGAGAGAGAGAGAGAGAGAGAGAGAGAGAGAGAGAGAGAGCATTCTGTGGGATCCGTTCAACGTTTAAGTCACACCGCAACACAATCAACCGCTCTAAATGTTCTCCCCTCCCTCCCTCCCTCCACCTACTTTGGACTTTTTTCTAGAAACCCTTAAGACAATGGGATGATCCTGCAGTAATGCCTTTCCCAGCGGTCTAATGTCAGTGCTGGCAGCGTCGCTAAGACTATATTTGCGTACGTCGCCGTACGTCATCCATCAGTGAACACTGTCGGCCTGCCTGCTGGAAAGTCTGGTTGTGGTGAAATCGCAGACGCGAATATGACAAAGCCCCACAGACATCGTTCGAAGATATGGGCCCAGGGTCTCTATCAGCGAAATCGATGATAGCCCTCCGATATCCGCAGCTAGTGACAGACTAAGCTGTTTGCCTTGCTGTGTTGTTTCAGTTCAAGCCACCGTGGACAGTGTGTACACGCTCACTCAACTCACCCTCTCTTTTGCTCCTATTCGTCAGGGGCCCCTCCCACTTCTATCCCCCATTTCAATAAATGCCAAGTTCAAGTTTAAAATCAATTACAGCTGCTGCTGTTTGATTATTAAAAGCCGCCGTGTGCCCTCCCGGCGGCCGACTCTTAGCTGGCGGGGAGCAGCGGCGAGCTCATCAGTCACCTATTCATCAGGATCCAGGATCCAATATGGCCGCCTCACTCATATGGATCTCACCTCCCTGGCACACAGACACTAACTCATATGGATATCCACTCACTCACGTCACCTGCACCCACACACACACACCCATCTCCAGTGCGAATGCACACAATCACACGTGCACACGCCAGCACACACACACACGCACGCACGCGCACGCACACACACACACACACACACACACACACACACACACACACACACACACACAACACACACACACACACACACACACACACACACACACACACACACACACACACACAGCCTCCTTATAATCCGAGTATAATGCGTTTGTGTGACGGCAGTGCATCAGCCAGTCCTATTTCGGAGACTCCTCACCTCACCCCGCCGCACATCACAGATGTTTGTTATTTTTTTTTTTAAATATAACTCCTGGGTGTAATATTTCCTTCATTTGCATAATTACGTCCCGTGTTTGCGATAAACCTGTACATCCATCTCACTGAGGTCCAATGAACAAGCTTTCGTTTGTACGAAATTAGAATGCAAATGGCGCATAATAGGCCTACCGGCGCAGTGCCAGCGACGAGCCAATAAACACCGGCTACACGCACACACCCACACGGGCGCACACAGCCGTGTAAATGCAATTCGTAATAGTCAAGCACACTTGGAGGAACCGCGGATGGCAATCCATCAAACTTTAGGAGTGGCTGTAAACTGGCGAGGCGTCATTTAGGATTCAAATAAACAAAGGTTCAATCCACCACCTGACACGGTAAATGGCAGCGCGACGTCTGCACGTTATTTATTGCACAGGTCTGTGTGCGCGCCGGAGATTTAATGCGGCTCGTATGATTCCTCTCACGCGCAAAACAAACTTGGGTGGGTAAACAAGAAAGTGAGGAATCCCGTCGTAATTCATACTCTGATTGGGTTGGCACCTCGGAGACCAGCGGTTCCGACTGCCGACAGGTGGGCCGGCTTTAGGGAGGAGACAGGAAATCATCCGGTGGGGGGATGGATTTAGCTCTGCCTGTTTACAGAGAACCAAACCCCAAGCCCACAACCTTAATTGACAACATGTGAGTTCACTCAGATTATACTTTCTATTATTTGGGAAGCCTATCGCAAACCCGAAAACGTAAGATGTTGTCACAAACACACACACACACACACACACACACACACACACACACACACACACACACACACACACACACACACACACAACACACACACACACACACACACACACACACACACACACACAGATAGATATCCAGTGGTTTGAATAAAAAAAGAAACGACAGTTACCGGTATGTATCTCTAATGTTATGATGGAATAGTATATTTAGATCGTGTAGAGAACCTACTTTTGAAGCAGGCCATTAGAGTGAAACTCAGGGCCCACCTACGCTCTTCAGCCTCCCACGACTTTTGAACGGTATCACTGAAGTAAATTCTATAGCAGGTTCGGTAGCCAAATCCACTGTGACAAATGCTGACTCAGATGGCAGGGAGGCAAAGTCAGAACAAGAATCTATCGAAACCCACACTTTAAAGACTGTTGCCATGCCAACAGTATATTTTATACTTGCCTGTCTTAAAAAGTGAAATATATTAACTCAAGTAGTTTTCAAGAGTTAAAACTGACCTTAAAAACGAATTACAACCTGAGGAAGAATGTCCAACAATAACCTTTTCATTTAAATACCTTCAAATGATATCCACCTTCTCCAATAGTTTCGTATTAAATGAGGTTCTGGCACCATTCTAGAGATATTTAACTAAATATGTCCAAACACACATTTCAAAAGACAATGCTTTACAATGCAATTTTGCAGGTAAATATGACCAAGCATCTACAAGGAACTATCTGGTTATTCTGTGTGTGTGTGTGTGTGTGTGTGTGTGTGTGTGTGTGTGTGTGTGTGTGTGTGTGTGTGTGTGTGTGTGTGTGTGTGTGTGTGTGTGTGTGTGTGTGTGTGTGTGTGTGTGTGTGCACACACACATCAGGGATTTTTCAGTCTTCAGTCTTATTACAAAATATGTTTCGATGATAGTCAAGGTTATTTCCTTTCCATACTGTAGGGGGCAGTAGTTAGACACCGAATCTCCGTGTGCATAGCCACAAATGAAATGCAGTCCTGAAATAGTCAATTCGGGACAATGGAGTCTCATCTCGAATGCAAGATGACATGCAGCACTTTAGATTCAAGAAAACACAAACATCCCAACACAAACAGGACCACTCTCTGGCGTATCTTTTGAGCATCATTCGATCAGAACACAGAACAAACATTGACAGAGTTTTCCATTCCATGTGCTCTCCCCCCCCACCACACCTCCCGCCGACAGCCATGGCTTATGGTTTATGGTTTGCTCTGTAGAATGGGGGCCATAGACAGCAGGTCAACACTGACCGACCGTGTGGAACTTCAGTGAATTGAGGGGGGAGTCTGTCTCCGTCCTATCTCCCTCACTCTGCCCCCCCCCCCCCCGGCCAATGGTATCACATCGCAGAAGGCCCTGTCGATCTCTTTGCACGGATGCCCGGGTACGCTCTCCTCTGTGACCATGAGCTGAAACTCTGCTGATTTAGGAGACTGGACAAACAGTCCGCCCTGATATCCGATGGTTTAACAGGAACTTTCACGAGCAGCTGTCAGGGAAAACTTGGCGTTGTGTGGATTTCGAGGCTTCGACAACGACTTCAACGCTTTCTGTTCTCTCCATCTCTCTCTCTGTGTGTCACCGATCTATTCTGTTTTCATTCAATATGGATGTATGCACGCATGTATATTACATTACTCTCTACACTTGTTTTATTCTTCTGATCCCCTGTCACTGCTCTCTCTCCTCAGCCTTTTGTACTTCGTCTTTCTGTTCGCTGTCTCCCTTTCCTTTTGATTAACTCCAACCTTGCAAACACGCACATGCACTTTGCACATACACACACACACACACACACACACACACACACACACACACACACACACACACACACACACACACACACACACACACACACACACCCACACACACACATTGTTACTTTTTTAGCACAAATTTCATTGGAAGAGCTTTGAACACACACGTGCACTCTCACATGATACACATGCACACACACATGCACACACACAGCCACACACACAGAATACACACAAAGACACAGACACCCATACAGACACACACACACACACACACACACACACACACACACACACACACACACACACACACACACACACACACACACACACACACACACACACACACACACACACACACACACACACACACACACACACACACTGCGACATAGTCACACACGTAAAGTATCTCCACTATTTATTTCTGCATTTTTTACACAGACCAGCGATTGCTCGTCCAACTCGACTTTAACTTTCTTTTGTTATCATGTCACGGATAGCAATAATACACGTTTCTTGACCTCTACTGTGACAGAAGAGGGAGGATGAGCAGAGAGGTCACGGCATAGGGTGTCACCATCTCCAGGAGATCGCAGAGTGCGCTCACACAAGACGAGCCCCGGGGTCCTCCGGCGTGGAGCGCTGACCCCTTCACCGCCACCGTCTCCCTCTTTTTAATGAACAAGCCCACCGAGACAGCGCCGTGCGCCGTGTGGGTGGCAGAGATAACCCCTTGCCCTCTGTCGTCACGTTTCAATCGCTATTGTTTGGGGGATCTAAAAAGAAACCAAAGAAATAAAACAGGTTCACATATGGGTAAATTCTTCGTGGGTTATTATTAATAACCGGTCGGCCGCTTTATAAAACATGCGTGGCCGGCGTTTGATTCAGGCTGAGTGGGTGTCCTCACGTCTGTGGTTGGGCTCTGAGCCAGGGTGATACGTGAGAACACAAGCCCCAGCCAGAGGGGAGGAGATGGAAACAAAGATGATGGGTTCTCTTTCTGAGGGACCAATACTGTAGATGTTATCGAAGCTGATATCTTTATTTAGTCAACCCTAATGCGTTTTGTGTACGGTTGTACTTCCATTTTTAGGAAAGCCTTGAGCGCTTCGTTGGGACGGCTCTCCAGAAGATGAACCCAAGATATGCCCGTACGCACACACAATCACAGGCACACGTGTGCACACACACACACAGGCACACACAGTATCTCTAGCAGTAGTACTCTTTATTTTCGACTGGGTACTTTTTTGACCCAGAAGCTGAGGCCAAGTCCATTTCAAAGTACACAGCCATTTTACTTGATCTTGACCTACTGAGGAAAAGGATTCCCTGTAGCACACTCTTGACCTAAAAATATCTGATGAGCATGATGATGGGAATACAGACGCAGCATTTACCAAGCATCTTCAGACAGACTATGGTCCACCTGATTTATAGAGGGAAACATTCACATTGTGGGCAGTTACAACACAGGATCCTATGTCTGTTATGAACAAAACAAAGGTAATTTACAATACCCTATGGGGTCTGGAAGAATGCAGAGAGAGCTAAAGGAATAGACACAATAAATAAGTCAGAAGATTGGCATGGCCTCAGTATCAGATTTCTTTGCTACAGTAGCCATGTGAATGCTAACAAGCAAAACACCTTTGAATTGGAGAGAGAAAGGGAGCGGTATATAGGAGAAAAAATAATTCATACAAAGGCCTGTTTAATCAACCAGTAGTTAACAAAGAAGGTTATGTAAGTTCTACTATTAAGATGGATGTTTGTATCATGACACATTGAACTATGATTTCATAGTTGTTCATGTTATTCGATGTGTGCCAAGGATAGAGCAATTATTTTCCAAAAGATTTTTTAAATGTTCTGATTGTCCAATATTTGGTTTCAAGGTTAACAAAATACTTTTCAAAAGTGTCTGGTCATGCAGTTTCCGAAGAGCCATTTCTGTTTTGTCTCTTAATGTCTTGAGACAGCAAAAAGCGAAACGTTTTTTTCGCGTACGTGCTTTGCATGGAGCGTTAGAGCGAGTGCTTGTGCCTAGACAACACAGCCAACATTAACGTTAATAACTACACCCTCCTTTTGTCTGCTCCTACTATAGATCTGTTCGCTCTTGTGCCTGGCCTGAAAACAAAGCGTCAATACAACACTGGGCATGATTACCTTCGTCATCATCATCATCTCATCATCATCATCATCATCATCATCATCATCATCATCATCATCATCATCATCATCATCATCATCATCATCATCATCCTCAACATCATCCTCATCATCAACAACAACATTAAAGTTCCGCTTATGCTTTTCACGTACATCGCCCAAACGGTTGGGTTGGGGGGTCTGGGGATCACAGTTTGCCACTCGCTGAATGCCCTTGTGGGGTTAGTGCCAACTGACCAGGAGATGAAGGCAGTAACACCGCACCATATTTCACACTCCCTAAGGGTAAGGGGGCTCTATGTGGCTGTCTCAAGGGGACTTTGATTGGGACGGGGGGGGCGTTGGGGGGGGCGATTGAGGAGGACTCTCGATGGTGGTCGATGAATCAGTAACCGGGGGGGTCTTGGAGGTAGGTTATCCTTGGTGTGGAGAAAGCTTGGAGCTGAGGCGTGCGTGCAAACAGTGAGGAGGCGGGTGCGAGGGAATTGGCCGGTGAGCTCATAGAGCACCTTGTCCCACTCATCCCTCCAGCCCTGTGACACTCGCAGTGATGAATCTGCAGTGTCCTTTTAAGAGAGAGAAGCCGGATCACGCTTTAAGTACCCCTTCAGCTATTTCCCCATGCGGCTCATCCCAAGACGTAAGGGGTTCAGCCACCTTCTACTATAAATCTATTTCCCTCTCAACCCCCACCCCCCCCCCACTCCCACCCCATTCTGATGACGAAACCATAACCCATGACGGTATGCCGGCGGCTGGTGGCCTTCTTGGCTATCAGGGACGGGAGCCTGCTAATTTCCTCAGAGAGCTCCTCGCAGGTCAAGGGGTTACGCCACTCCGCCGTACCGTCCCACGAGCCAGTGAGCCGCACCTCCAACAGGCTCTCCTGGCGACAAGCCGGCAAGTGACCGGCTCCTGGATGCTCCTCCATGCATGTGTGCTGTTTTCTAACTGCCGCTGCACTGGCCTTAGGATTCACCTCCCGGTTCGCTCATACGTTTACATTCAGGGCATTTAGCCGACGCTTTTATGTAAAGCAATTTACAATTAGTACATTTGTCAATAGAAGGAGAAACAACATATTGCCGTCAGTACAGTAAGCGTGTTCATAGAACCAAGTGCCAAGCACCTACAATCGCTAGGTTAAAGGTCCCATGACATGACACCAGGTGTGCTGTGATTAGCCGTTGCAAGCCGTTTTGGAGATCTGCCCCTTATGATACCACAGGTGGGCGTGTCCACCTAGATGTGTGACGGCTAGATGAGCAACGTTTGCTACAGTCCACTGGGTAGGCTGGTAGACCGATCTATCCAGCACACATCTAGTTAGACACGCCCACCTGTGATGTCATAAGGTGCAGATGGCCAGAACGGCTTGTAACGGCTAACACCTGTTGGCATGTCATGGGACCTTTAACCCAATCCCCTATACACCAAAGCTAGCTAGGATAAGATACCCCAACTCTGGGTTTCAAACCCAACGTCGGAAGCGGGTCCTGGCAGACAGTATCTTCTTGATTGCCTGACTGTGTGTCTTTGCAAACAAAATGACAAATAAAAAACTATAAAACCAGCCATCGCCCTCGGAGGCGGTGGAGCCATGGGGCTGTCAGCGCCCTCCCCTGTGCTTGTTCTCATCTGCTGCGCCGCCATATGTCGCGGGCAACGTGGTGGGACACAGTGCAGAGAGAATGGCATTCCTGTTGTCGCCGGCATATGGCTCGCATGGCTTCCGAAACGGTTTCAGTCGATGCGACGGAGACGACTGTAAAAACTCACTCGGCACAGCAAAGGAATGTGTTTTTGCAAATAGACTTCTACTACTTCTGGTGCCGTCGCCTCTTTTTCTTTTTTTTACCCCAGATGGATCAGAGGGTGATCATAGCTGAACTGATCATGACCTCTTCAGAAGTAGACTGTAAGTCTCCCAGAAGGGATTTGTTACAATTTCGTAGGATTTCTTGAATGCAGTTTTTAAAACTAAACGTGGATCATATCAACACTTCTCATATTTTCATGTCTGGTATCAAATATAAGTTGTATAAGTGGAAGAGAGTGTTTGTATCACAGGTTTAGCATAGCAGGTATGGGCAGATGTCTAGGGAAGGAATTGGAATCGGCATCGGCAGTAGGAATACAGAAAAAGAAGCAGGGGCGAAGACATTTGGAAGCAGCCCCTAATAAGAGGACGATTTGGCAGATGTCTGCTAAAGTACATTCTAATTTGTTGTGCGCTGCTCAGAAGGCGCCCTTTTGGAAATAATTCCAGCGGAGCGGTGTCACAAAGTCAATGGATTTCCTCCGTTGAGCTAGCTTAACACTGCTTAGGCTGGTCTTCCATGTTCCATCAGCTTTTAATACTCTACTCTCTTGTTCTTTCTTCCCCTGTTCTCCCTGAGCCAGCTAGTATATATGAGAGAGAGAGAGAGAGAGAGAGAGAGAGAGAGAGAGAGAGAGAGAGAGAGAGAGAGAAGACCGAGAGACGAGAGAGACGAGAGAAGAGAGAGAGAGAGAGAGAGAGAGAGAGAGAGAGAGAGAGAGAGAGAGAGAGAGAGAGAGAGAGAGAGAGAGACAGAGACAGACAGAGAGACCGAGAGACCGAGAGACCGAGAGACCGAGAGAGACCGAGAGAGACCGAGAGAGACCGAGAGAGACCAGCCCCTGTTAGGTAATGCAAACCAAGATGGCCAAGCTCTATTAATCACCTCCACCCTGTGAAGAAGAAGATGAAGCAAGAGGTTCATTAGGAAACGATTCCTGTAATGGGGGGCGGCACTATTTAAAAGTGCAGCCGGACTTGGCGAGCAGAGGGTTGGGGGATAGGGGTGCCCGGCTGCTAATCCTCTTCTCCCTGGGGAGTGTGTGTGTGTGTGTGTGTGTGTGTGTGTGTGTGTGTGTGTGTGTGTGTGTGTGTGTGTGTGTGTGTGTGTGTGTGTGTGTGTGTGTGTGTGTGTGTGTGTGTGGTGTGTGTGTGTGTGTGTGTGTGGGGAGGGGGGGGGGGGGTGGGGGTGGGTGGTTCTAAATGACGTTATCTGAGTGCAGGAAGCACTCACACAAATAGACCACAGGTGTGGGTCTATCTCTCAGAATTACTACCACAGTGCACTCTGCCAGGCCTCAAGTATATCAGAACACAGCGGCCCTCAGAGTACGGAATTTCCTAATCTCACAGGGAGAGGTTTATGACACGTAATGCCAGTGCTCAGTCGCCACCGCTGCTCCCTCTGTAGACATGATCGAGGGGGGTTGAGTCATTACGGCACAACAAATTCATCTGAGCCTGTGTGAACCCTCCGGGACTCTGCAGTTGCTCATGACACTCTTCAGCCCCAGAGACAACGGCTTCAGCAAGGGGCCACGTACTGATGTGTGACACACCAAAGAAATCATCCCCTGATGCGGCCTGGGCCACCAGCCGTGCACTTCCTGTCATACCCCTCGGTTTACCCGGACACCCACTTGAGTCTAGATGATGATCTCTTTGGTCGACAGAGTGTATCCCCCTGTTCAGCTTTTCGACTGAACCTAACCCGTGATCATCTGACTGTGTGTCCATGTATTGGTGCTAGAACAATCAGCAGGTCTGAAGTTTGCCAAATACTCGTTCGTACATGGGCAAAGGTTTATATTGATTTGACAGACATGCAATCTGTTGCAATGACAGACATGCTGCAAAACTTGGAATTCGCAAGCCTTCGTAACTTCGACTTTGCAAAAGTAGAACAATCACTTGGATCCAAGAAACATGCAATTTACGGTTAACCCTGTCACTCATGTGTGTTTGCCGGCTATGCTTTTAGCCTCTGCGGTCTCTTCCGTATTCCGACTGCTGCTCAAAGTCATTTCAGACTCATTACGAAACAAGGAAGGTTACATCTCTGCATTTGTAACAGTACGAAATGTGTTATTTTGCTTGTAGGTGAGCGGTGCAGAACAGCGGTGTATGACGGAGATTGGTCACAGCGTGTGCGTGACATGGTGTGTATCGATCTTTCGATGTGTGCGAGGTGTTGAGGCGGGTTTCTGTGTTCTTGTGTTGCCAGTGGCAGATGGTGACTGTCCCCGCGGCCCATTGTCCATATCCTCATCAGCCTGCGTCACTGTCATACGACAAACACAAGACTAACCAGGAGGTGACACATATCACCTATTTTTTCTTCCTCCGACACAGTTTGTCTTCCCCCCCTTTTTTGGCAGGAAATGGATCCCTCCCTCTTTTGATTTGCTTCTTTCCCCGTAGGGACTCCTTGTACAAAATGACACACGGATTGCTACTCCCCTTAAGAAACCGCTCCTAAGTGACTGATTAAAACGGGGCATTGAAATTGATACTGACCTTTGACCGCACATTTGTTTACGAAGCAGACTGTTTTTATTTTTTTATCTATAAACTACAAAAAGTCTTGTAGCCAATCCTACCTGGTTTAATGATCTCCCAGTCAGCGTCCTGAGTGTCCCCTCAGCTTCCTCGTCCCACTTCCGAGAAGTAAGACCGGAGGGCTGACTCTGGTCATCACATCGGTCTGGCCCCGGCCGCTAAAAGGTCCCCGCGTTTATTACAGTTTGCTCTTGCATGCAGCCAGCCCTATTTCAATAGCTTCCCCCAATCAAAAACACACCGAACTCCCCATTCAAAGCCGACACACTCGCAGTTGCTCATCTTTTCAGACACGATCCGAACAAACATGTTGTTACTTTCCCTTCAGCAGCGGGGTTCAGCAGGTCAATGCTTCACTGGGGAACACAAGTAGTGCAGCGATGAGAGAAGAATCAGTCGAGACCTTCCTTGGGCAACTTTAAATTATTGTGTGTCCATGATAAGCTAACCTTAACATTGTGTGTTGTCTATGGGCCTATTTATGTACGTACTTTGTGTGTTTGGTCATCCATGGCTTATGTCATCTTCCCTGCGTGGTTGCTACTGGTTTGTGTCTATCGATGACAACGGTGGTGCCTGTCTGTTCATCCACTTCTTCAGCCAGCAGATACAACTATTGGTCTGGTACCCGTCGTCAGGGAAACCAACAACCCATCTCGGTTGCCCTTCGAGGCTCCTTGCCTCAGCCCACAGCAACAAAGTGAATTCTGAGAAAGTTCTGGAATCAATAGAAGGCACCGAGGCACAACACACTCTCCCTTCTCGGGTGGCGACTTAGGAATTCACCAGCCGTCTACCATGTAGCAGTTTGGGAATGCGTCGCAAAATGGGAATTAAGTGAGCAACGCCGTTCTGCCCTAACTAAGCTCAGACTAAGCGTCTGAGCTCACAAGAGATGGAAAGGAGAAGAGAGACTGGGTGGAAGGGGGGTGGGGCCTGACTTGTTGATGGTTTAAGATGTAGCCTAAGCTCGTTTCATCAGCCCCCCAGAATGAACTCCTTGTCAGGTTATCACAGCCGGCTAGGCTAATTTGATGTAACCCCCCACCCCCCGCCCAAAGGAAACCTGCACGTTGAGCAGATAAGGCGGCTGGTTTCACCTGTACTATTAGCCTCTTAGCGCTGACAAATCACGGCCGAAAAGCCTCTCCTACGCGTGATTGGATGCATCGCCGGCGAAGGTTAGCGCCGTGACGACGCGATGTCCTCTTCACAACAACACAACAAGTTGTAGCACTTCATGCTAATCCAAAAACTTTACATGACAGGAATGTATCTGGAAGGGAAATGTTTTCTACAGCAGGGGATTCACATGCAAAAGTAATATGACAAACGAATAATAATAATATAACACAGTTTTATCCCCAAATGTCAACAACTAAATCCAACTGTTGATAACAGCTGACAAATCTGAAGAATGGTTCTCATGGGCTTGGGGTGGGGGAGGGAATTTGTGAAATGCAATGCAATTCAGCTTTCCTCATATTGTAAACAAAACAAGATGGGCTTCGTATAGTGTGATCCTTCATGAGCAGAGCTCATCCAAGGTCTGTCTTAAATCTCTTCAGTGACAGCATGCTGTTGTCGCATCTGCCAAAATTTTTCATGGACGAATTTGAACATTCACTGCAAGAGGAAGTTAAACCGAGTGGGTGACCTCCAAATCCAACCCACACAACAAACCTAAGACTCTCCATCAACCCATCATGGCAATTCATCACAAGCACTATAGGCTGTCTACCCTGTGCACACACACACACACCATCTTGTTGTCACCCCCCTCTGCCCCTTACAACCACTCCCACCTTTGCCTTACATCTGTAGCGATGAGAGTGTGTGGATTCTCCTCTCGGAGCGGACAGTTCAATCCCAGTGTCAGGGCGCTGGAAGCGGGCTCTCTCCCTGCTGCTCGCTTGATTGGTTTCTCAGAATCCAAGCATTTTCAATCGCTGTCTTCCGATTGGTGATGTTCACTCCGGGCTCCTGCCTGTGACCTGCGAGCGCACCCACTTATCCCTGATTCAGATTGGCCTTGCAAAACAGGCAGATTTGCTGAAGAAAATATACAAATCCCCAGCACATACTCAACACGTACTAAAAAATATGGGGTATACAAATAAAATTAAAGAAAGACTACCTGCTAGCTTTCTGGCTTTCCACTTTAGTACGCAACTCTCTGACTCTCTGTGGGAGGTAGGGGGGGTTGCGCTTATGGGGGTAGGGGGGGGGGGGGGGTGGCGTTGTTGTTGATGCTGGCAGGAGCTCTTGAAATGAATGTGGCACACGCGAGTGTGTATGATGTGTGCACGCGCGTGTGTATGTTGTGTGCACGCGTGTGTGTTTGTGTGCGTGTGGGTGCGCGACAGAGTGCCGAGTACATTTAAGAGACGGAAATGTTGCTCTCCACTTGAGCGATCATCCACAATTAAGTGAAATGAGGTACATATTATGCGAGATGAGGTGGGCCTGTAATGGGACTGGCAGACTTAAAACCAAAGCCATGTTCAATTAAATTCTATTTCTTTTCTAATGCTGGATCCGAATGTATTCTCGTCATTCCGGCCATGGAAAATTACTTCTTGGCAACCACTTCCCCATTTCATCCTTGTAAACACATTATATGACCAAAGAGGTCAATGGTTAAGAGGCCAATTATTATTATCAATTGGTAACCTTTTAAAAGAATTGGTACATTAATTAACATTAGTTGATGCAGTAATAAGAATTATTATATAGCAATAGCATATGAGTTTGTGTGGGTTTGGGTTTAAGGGATAGGGTTAACTCCAAACTCTAACACTCTAACACTAACACTACTTAATATTGTATAAATCAATACCTTAGTAAACATGAACACCATTACCTTATTTATCATGAACACCATTAGTAAACATGGACACCAGTAATAAATAATTATTAGACCAGTTATTTCATTATCTGTCTGGAAATGCTTATTACTGCTGATTAGTAATTGCTTAATTAAATGAATGCCCTTGTTGTAAAGTGTAACCAAGTTAACCACACTGACCACACGTAGGGCCCTATCTTGCATCCGGCGCAATTGACTTAATCACTGGCGCATGTGTCGTTGCTAGTTTGCAACTGGCGCAGAACGTTCTTTTCCCCCCTGCGCCACACGCCGGTATATTAGGGAATGATCTTGCGCCCCAAGGGGTCGGCTCGGCGAAAGGAGGAGGCGTTTTCTGGCGCAAACGTTCCCTGGTGCTATCTTGCCATTTCAGAAACCGCTTGCGCCACAAACCAGGAAATACCTGGTTTAAATTCAGTGGGGCGTTGTTCAGAGGCTACTTTAAGGGCGCATGCATCATGTTTGCTTGCTTGTGCACCTCGCGCATACACTTTGCTTCTCTCATCTACCTAGCCACACATCCTTGGTAAATTATTTGGGAAAGAGCAGCTGATACAGCGGTAATAAGTTGTACATTCAAATCAATGCATCTGCAAACATCGTACAGCAAACACATATTTTCTTGACACAGACATCGTGTACATGCCAATATCTTTTAGGATTGATGAGTATTTGATCGTGAGACAACATTGTTTTACCGCAAGTGAGTGTTAAAAAGGATGAATGACTGCGGGCGCGCGTGTGTGCGTCCATCTGTTTAAACACACGCAAACTAAACACGTAACGCATAATACATTCCATGGCAATGTATATTAACGGGGGAACTCATGCATATTAGGAATACAAGTCGATAACGATAATGCATACAATACTGATAAGAAACAATGTTTATAATGTATTGCAAAAATCATTAAATATCATTAAATAGAACCACATTAAATAGGACTCAGTGTTTGAAGTTGTGGAAGAAAACCTTATTCCATGTTTGAATTAGGCCATATTTGGCCATAAGCTGAGCCATTTGAAGTTTGAAATTCATGTGCATCTGTCTCATCGGAGACTGCAGACGCGCTGTCAAAATATCAATTTGTCAGATTCAAATGCACTCATGGCTCTTAAAGGGGATGGGAGCTGGCACTCTCATTGGTTTATTGCACGTTACGCCCAAACCACACCTATGGGTAATTAGGCCACTTCAGACCAACCCTTTTTAGATATGCGCCGGGCGCAAGAATCATTTTTCTCGCCGGTAAACTAGCGACATCGCCGTAGAACCGCCCACAAAGCTACTTGCGCTTGGCGCTTCTCACTTGCGTTTCAGACCGTTAAATTAGGGCCCGTAGAATCTGGTTGGCTTTAGGAGAAATACTTCTTGTGAATGCCAACAACGGTTGGATTGAATGGGGTCGCGACCCTGAGAAACACAATCAGAGGAGTTAGATCTTTCCCTAAACACAGATTTCATCAACGTTGTTCATCGAGATGACACTTCTGGAAGATTCCATTCCTTTGGCTTCTGTTTGACCTGGGGCATTGGCAAAACGTACTCTGGAAAGTCTCCAGTGTCTCGCCCTCGCTCTCTCTCTGTCTTGCTCGCTCTTTTTCACACTCACTCGCTTACTCACTCATTCACTCTCACTCCTCGCTCTCTGTCTCTCTAACACACACATACATACATTCTCTCTCTCTATCTCTCTCACACAAACACACACACACACACACACACACACACACACACACACACACACACACACACACACACACACACACACACACACACACACACACACACACACACACATACACACACTCTCTTTCTCTCTCCCCCTCTCTCTTACACACACTCAGTGACTCAGCCAGGTGAGGACCATACCGGCGGACAGGGAAAACAGCCCTATAACCAGATGACTTGCGGCCCGCACCCGGGCCGCAAGCTGCCGCCGCCACCGCCGCCACCGCCGCCACCGCCGCCACCGCCACCGCCGCCGCGCCGCCACCGCCACCGCCAGCCACCGCCGCCACCGCCGCCACCGCCACCACCGCCGCCGCCACCGCCATCGCCACCGCCACCGCCGCCACTTCCTCTTTCCTTATTTGTTTGTTTTGCCTCGTATCTCGCCTCCACACTGAGTGATGGCTCCAGATGGGGTGTCTCGGAGTAATTGGTGTGGACTGTTTTGCTTGTCTACACAAACCATTGATCACCTGCTTCAGCGTTTCAAGGCTCTTTTCACTCTTTTTATTTTCTTATACTCACCCCCCTCCACCCAGCCCACCCCCGGTGATGATTGAATACCAATGGTCTCTCTCTCTCTCTCCCTCTCTCTCTCCCTCTCTCTCTCTCTCTCTCTCTCTCCCTCTCTCTCCCTCTCTCTCCCTCTCTCCCTCTCCTCTCCCTCTCTCTCTCTCCCTCTCTCTCTCTCTCTCTCTCTCTCTCTCTCTCTCTCTCTCTCTCTCTCCTCTCTCTCTCTCTCTCTCTCTCTCTCTCTCTCTCTCTCTCTCAAGTATGCACACGGCTAAACATCTCGCCGGTCTGCAGCAGCGACGACGGCAATGGCGGTCATTACTCCCGTCGATGACACAGTGAATGCCTCATTCCCAGGAAGGAGCCATGTGGCGCCCGGTCATAATGAGGCAATGCATTCATAAATTCACTGTGTGTGTGTGGGTGCGGATGCGTGTGTGTGTGATTAAATTGCAGAGATCGGCCGGCCATCGGACAAAAGTTGTTTACTTAATGCCATTGATGACCTCCATGTGCATCATCCATCGGCCCTGCCTCAAAGCGGCTCCAGGCCCGTGGAGAGTGCTCTTTGATTGAATAATTATGATAATTATTAACGGCCTTCAGTGAGCCACTCTGTATAACCCGACCTGCCCCCCTTAGGGAGAATCAGATGTATTTTTCTGTTTTTCTGTTTTTTTGTTTGTTTTTCTGTTCATTTTACAGCCCAACTTGTCTACTGGAGTCTATTGGTAGATGTAGCGTCTACGGGGACGAGGTGATACAATACCATTCCTCGTACAAAACCTTTGTTTTTCTACTTCAACAAGTGTAAAAGAAAATGGGGTACACTGTTTTTCAGGTGCGTTGAAGTTTCCTTGTTTTCGTAAAAACTAAGAAACCCTCTCTTTGCTTTTACCTGTCATTTATCTCTGATTCACCCACCATGGTTTTCCGCCACTGTTTAAATCGAACAAATATGAAATAGTCGGTTTGTTCGTGCTCCATTATCAGAGAAGCGAAGGAGACGAGGGGAGAGGCAGACCCCATGAAGAGGCATATTTGAACAGAAGCTCGCACTTTATCTTCTTTTTTTCTCCTTTCCCTTTTCCCATATTTCCTAACCAAGCGTGGGACCTTTGTGAGTGAGATACGACGGCAGTTATTTAAAACAAATAAATCATACGTATGTTTCAGTGGCTTTTCCGTCAAAGAAAAAGTCTGTTCTCAGTTTGTTCGATCGTTGATCCACGAAGCGATCAAGCTAGCTATCAAGCTATCAGAGCGACGTATGATTGGTTCGAGGCTCCCGCCGCGTGTCATGGCAGATCTAAACTTATACGACTTAAACGTTCTGTTGACCGATTTATAATATTCTTAATTTCTGCTAAAACTTTCATTGAATCGAATTGAATTGATTTTTATTTTATTTTTAGCTATTTTATTTATTTTCTAACCACAGAAAATACTGAGTATGTCACACAAACAATTCACTGCAAATCCTGAATGAGTATGTGACAAACAAAAACCTCTGAATCTTTGAATCTTTGAGCACTTGTAGACAGCGGCTCACAGTGGGTTTCTAAAACTGTGGAGACGTTACAGAACTCGCCTTTTAATGAGTCCGTAACAATACTGTAAGACGGAACCAATTTCCACCTTATTTTCTGAAGCACAGCTCCAGCTTATTTCATGGTTATCATTGAGCTTGGCTTTCTCGTTTCAAGGCCAGCAAGTCAAACGCAAAGTAATTATTGACACTAGAAGTGTTGAATCTGTTAGTGGATAATGTATCTGCCAGTGTGTCCCTCCTTCACTTATTATTGTTTCCTTGCAGCCTTGTAATGCAATCTGATGCATTGTAATTGCTTATGATTGCCTCAGTGTGTGTGTGTCGGTGTGGGTGTGTATCTGTGTGTGTGTGTCCCTGCATGTGTGTGGGTGTGTTAGAATGGAGAGGACTAAATTGGCCATCATGGAGTTCTTCTGAGTGCCACACCGTCATGTTCACAAGTGACAGGCACCATTAGAGTACCCCCCCCCCCACCCCCTCCGATCCCCGGTCCATCTGCACATCGTCCACCTGCTCCCAGAGGCTGCCGCCGTCCAACCAATCACAGGCTCTCCCCGTGGCTCGCATCCTTACCTGATTGGCCCCCGGGCCTTTCGGCACAGAACTGGGGGCTGTGGAACCGAAAGGCTCTGGCGTCCATTTTGTTTCTCATTACCATCTTTGAGAAAGCTGATTTTCTGCCCTCTTCCTCCTCCTCATCATCACTGGTAAATGCGTCAGAGGCCCCGCTGCCAGGTGGCTCCTGTAATGCACTGGGGGGCCCTTCATGGGAGAGGCTATTGTGAACGACCCTGGCAGCCCCGTACATTTTCTTTCTCCTGTGTCCCCGTCACAGGAGTGTGCTCCAGACGGTTTTAGACTGTGACTGTCACTGTGAAAGTTAATCAAGCCGCTGGGCGAGGATAACCGTTTTAGTTCTTTCGATTTTTGTGAGCATAGCTGATTGGGGTAAACTTTGTAGCTGACGAGAGTCGAGGCTTGTCTGCGAATGACAAGGCTGGTGACTCACTGGTTTTTGTGAAAGCTGAGCTTCACCGCAGAGCATCTATCTGCACCGACCGTTCTCTACTCTTCAGGCAATTCGTCGGCCCCGGAACGGCACCTTACCGTATCACCTCTTCCAACCAGTACCATCTAATTTAATCTTTGATTACTGAACGTTTCACCTGAAGCCAAGCATGAGAAAACGACTTTACACACTACACATTTATGACTCATCCAGACGTTACACTACTTCTGGTGGAATCATGTCGGGATAATGAATTGCTAACTGAAGCTTGGAAAACAAAATGTACGCCATTACCGTGCATCCCATTGGGTGAGGCAAGGGCAAGGGGTGGGGGGGGGGGGGGCCCTAGTCGGCAAGTGACATCAAAAATTATATTTGCCACTAAAAACAGAGACTGCATTTGTAGTAGCCAATCACCAGAGGCGTTGCTGTTGCTATTTTTCAGGGGTGGTATTTTGGTTACTCTTTATGGTTTCTCTCACACTAGAAACGTTGTTACTTCTCCTTGTTGGGGGTCTCAAGCTGGAGTATATCATCTCTAAGCCCACCCCTTAGGAGCCCTTTCTGCTGACTTGATCACGTATCACCCTCCTGGAGCCACAGCTCATTGCCGGCCTTTGTCTGTCTCAGTGGGTCCCGGTGGGAGGAAGGCAGGAGTTGATCGAGTCCACACCTGAAGCCTTCCGGGTGAATCAGCTCTGCAGTGATCGCTCTCACTACGGGGGGACGACTCTGGGTTCAAACCCCCTCAGTAACCCCCCCCTACATCGCTCTAATAGCTCTAATCAGTGGGAAATGGTGATTATTATTATAACCCAGAGCATATGTTTGAATTATGATTACTATTATTTAAATGTTGTAATTAATTTTTCCTGCGTATTTATTTGGGACTCACTCAACACAACACACAGCACAACTAATGATGATCTATAAGGCCTCGGCTGCCAGTAAACGTATTTCTGATTGCCATGTTGAATATATTCAATCAAGTGTCACCTTGCACTTGTGTTTATAGCCACAGCTTCGCTGTAATTTCTCCCCCAACCCCTCGAAAAAAAAAGTTTCCTTTTCACCTACCTTTTCACCTCCGCACCCTGACACCGCTGTGTTCCACACCTCTGGCACTAGTCGCTAAACTTCCCACTGCTTGCCTTCAAACTAATCTATTTTTCTAATCAAAGTTTCTCTAAATAAAATGACATCAATCATTCCAGCGCGTCACTCGGCGCAGACCCCTCAGGCTTGAGTTAACACATTCCTCTGTGCAACAGTCAATTAGTTTGTGCAGGGAAAACAGAGCACATCTACTGAACCTGACCAGTGACAGACAGAATACATGAATATCAGCATCCAGGGCTCACAACTATCCTTTTAAACGTGCCTTTTTTTTTTTGTTTATTTTCATTATCTGTCACGTTTTTCTTTCGACGTAATTAACCTAGAGTTTTTTCGTTTTTTCTTTCTCTGGAAATGGTACTCGATGGCTCACTAGCATGATTGCCAGGGAAAGATGGAAAGTCAAACTAATAATGACAAAAACAACAAGTGAAAAAGGCTCCTCACTCTTTGACCCCCTCCCGCCTCCTGCATTTTTCTGCAGTGTTTGTGTGTTTGTGTGTGTGGGTGTGTACTCTGAATTTTAAAAAGCCGCTCACATGCAAACCATAATGATATTTTTTGTGTGTATCTTTGATATCTGCCTAATCAATCTTTACAGTGGGCCTTCTGAGGGTCACAGAATGCAATTAAATGCAGTGCTGCCAAACCTTATGTTAATGGCCTGTTGATGGGAAAATAATATTTTTTTTTTCGTCTTTTAACATTGTCTGTCTTAACATTAAATGCAACATGGAATGAATAATTGACTTTGGCTACCTTTTGAGTCAGTTGCCATGCATGTATTCATGCGGCATGCTACACCAAAGCAAGCGGCTTAATTGAACGAGTTACTTATTTGACGTTAATTACAATTAACTTGACAGCCTTTTAAACATAATGTTGGCCTGAATTCACCCCACAGTTAAGAGTACACATGCTAGCCAATAGCAACACCTTTGGGGCGTTATCCACTATAGGTAAGGAAAACTACTCTGTCAATTAAATCTTTTTTTTTTGTATCGTATGCATCGTTCATGGGTATCACGATGATCCTAGTCTTGACGAGAGTGTCAGTACTTATTACCTTATTGAACTAGGTTTGCATGGTCTTCCTGGCAGCATGAATGGAAGTAGCAACACACACTTAAACGTTTTGAAACCATCCGACATTGCCTTCAGGTATGGTCGCTGGTATCACCAGACAACTCTACACCCCGGGGCTACTGTTCCTCTGGAGGGTTCACATTGACTGGCTTTGGTCTCAGTCTGGGCGCGTGGAGGCACAATATTAGTGAAACACCAGAAGAGTACCGGAACTTCCTCGACAAAGGAAGACAAACATCCCCTCCAGGACGAGATTGAGTTAGCTAGTTGCTTAAATAGTTTGCATGGTTTACAAAGTGTAAATGGCCGACGTCGCAGAATTCACAATAAATGAGGGATCATTCTGTTTTGTCAGGCCTACTCCATCAATGGTGAAGAATGACTCATTTCTACAAGGGCTTGCCTGGCCAGGAGTACTAAGTATATGCTCCTAAATCTGGAGCTTTCCCCATCTCACCATCTGTGGGTGACCTGGATATACAGGAGCCTCAGAGCTGTGGATGAGCCAATGAATCAGACTCTTCGACTCTTTGAGAACTGGCTCCCACACCCCCTCCCCCCAATTGCTCATCTTGTTGATGTACTCCTCCGAGCCACGTGGATATGTTGGAATCGATGGTCTGACTTAAACATTCAGGAAGTGGTGTGCTGTCAATGTCCATCCAGTGTCCATCCAGTGTCCTTCCAACTCGACCAATGAGAGTCACCCAACTTTAACCATTATTTCTTTGTGGGATTACATTTAAATAAGGTGTCAATCAAAAACAATGACGGTCAGAGAGAGAAAGGAGAAATTAACTCTGAGGGCCCTATCTTGCACCGAGCCCAATTGACTTTCTACACCGACGCATGTATCGGGGGATAGACACGTCTTTGTGTGTCTGTTTGTGTTGATTGAAACTATAAAGTGATCTTTCTCTTCACTCTGACTGTGGCTGTGTCTGGCGGTTCTCCCACCTGGTCCCCGAGTTCTTCAGGCCCCAGTCCCTTTACTGCCAGCGATGGTTGCTGGAAGAGAAAGAGAGGAGGCTGCTTCTCTTGGTTCTCCGTCCCGGCGGAGCACAATACAACAAGTGTAAAACTGCACCCTCAGTTTAATCGTATTTTTATTATATTACTTGTGTTGCTATTAGTCTAAAGTAAACTGAATAGCAACACTATAGTTGCTATAGTCTAAACCTTTTGGGGTATAATCCATAGTACCAAAGCTCTCCTGTTGTCTCAGCGCGACCCGGAAGCAGTGCCCGGCCTGCAGGACAGGGCCAATCACTGCCAAGGTATTTTGACCAATACTGAGACGCCGTTCATGAAAAATATATTCCCCCTGCCAATCCAATGAAGGAGATTTTTACTGCCAAAGTATTCTGACCAATCACGACACGGCGTTCACAAAAAACAAATTCCCCCTGGAAACTAAACAATTGTAACTCAGCCCTGTGTCGTTATTGGTCTGAGATACCTTGGATCCTGTTATGGATTTATTTCGGGATCCCGTATGTGTCTACTCAGAGTACAGACATAGAGGCTGGAGCATTTATAAACAGAAGATGTCTTCAGAGACTTTGCTTTCAGCATCTTCTCTTGCAATGAATTCCCAAATATTTCTCGAACCAAATGAAAAGCGCCCGATCCAAGTTATTACAGTTATTCTTTGGCATCTGCAGGCCTCACTAACACTCTGACTGACTTAAACACACTGCTCACCTATGCTACTGGATGCTGGGTTCGATAGACTATGATGTAATGCAGTCTGAGACAAAAACACATTCCAAAGAAAGACCCTGATGAATTTATTGGGCTAAAATAATGTTGAATTGCATCCATTTCTTGATTCTTGGAAATCATAACTGAAGATCCTATGGGTAATGCATTTAATCATGTTTCCCCCTTGCTGCGAAGCATGCCATCTGCCCTGACTGGGTTTAGAAGCATTCAGACTGTTTCACTGTAAAATAGATTCATTTTCATTATCTAAACCACAAACACAAGCCATGCTAAAGTATTTGGGTCAAAATCGACCAGAACTTCCATAAACAACATAATTAGTTAACAAAGTGTGTTATCACAAAGCACACAAATAAACCAGAACCCTGAATTGGTGTTTTACCTTGATTTATATGCAAACACCCCAAAGTTTCATCTTTTATTCAAAGTGGGCAAGAGAATTTAACTACGACACGTTGGACCCAAAACTGGTTATTGGAATGCATTTAAATGAATAAATTAGAGCTGAACGGAATAATTGGGTATGTTGGCTGTTTGGTCCACAATTCCCAGTCAACTTTGTCCAAACAATGCCAGCATATGCTGCTGTCTCTAATCGCCCTCCCACCCCAACCGCCCCACACCTCCTCATTGGTCAAAAGCAGCCTAACTATCATTGTTTTTTTTGGGTCTAAGCCGCTTGTCATGCTCCCTTGTGAATTTGAAGCTTTAAGTAGATTCTATAATCGCTTTTCATAGAGGAGCTGCAAAAACCGACCACATCAATTCACAACCAGCAAACATGTGTTTTCGGTTCTGGCCAATCTGGCAGAGCCTCCAGGCGTCTCCGACCAATAGGAGGCCTCGGCCTCATCCAATCAGTGGCCGTGGCCTTAAGGGGGATAACAGGCCCCTGGAATCCTTTTAATACTGCTGCTCTGGGGGGGGCCCTCTCCTGCCGGGCTGCTGTGGCTGGGGCTTTGGGGATGGGGTCTCACCCGGCAATGAAAAACTTTCCAAACAAACATTTTTGGTTCCAGGGCCAAAAAAAAAGGGACAGATACTTTCAGATACTAAACAGATACTTTCATAGCACGAGCAGCGTTGTTGATTCAATACCAATACACAGAAGACTTCCGAAAGCCTTTGAAAGAGCATTGAGCCGGGTGAGGTCCACAATGCCGTCCCCTTAACGTGTGCATGCTTATAGGGCAGTAGTAGTAGTATCAGTGTAGAATGTAGTGTAATGGCGAGTGGAGAACAGCTGGGAAACATGCCAACGTAACGCTGACAAGAGATTATGTCTTGTAGCAATATTGGTGTGATCCCTGTTTTGTTTTTTTGCAGTAAAGATTTTTGAATACATGTCTATGTCTCATCACAAAACTGTGCAGTCATTTCTATTGAGAATAGCAAATAAAAAGCAGCAGAACACATGTGCACCCACATTTACACAATAAAGCAGACTTAACCTTTTAAAAACCATTTAATATTGGTTTTGGGCTAAATTAATTTGCATCGTGAATTTGAAATCCGTTGTTTCAATATTTTCTTCCGGCGTACTGGAGAATAAAGTATTAGTTCCTGTCTTTTAGCTGAGGAGTGTGCTGAATGGATGTTTTGCAATCATCAGTTGTATGCTCTTTTGTGTATGTTGGAAACATAACCTTTTACCATAACATTACCATTTAAGGACAAGACAAACACAGGCCTTCACTGATGAAAATACAGGGACATGCGCATATTGCTGGATAAAATTGCTAGGTTAAGCATGTAATCAAGAGGGAATCTAGGTAAAGGGATGTGTTACGATCACTCAGGACAACAGAACCCAATGATAGAAGTGAAAGTTAAAGTAAAAAGAATGAAACACCACGTGAACACGCACACATTGCGTGTTGCACACATTAAGCAGTCGGCAGTCTGGGCCTCACTTTGCTCAAAGCTCTTTGAAAAGCTTTTGGAACTCTGTCTTCTGTGTATTATATTGAATCAACAATGCTGCCTATGCCATGAAAGTAATAACCAATATATTTACGTAAAACGATATCCACTACCAATACAATTCAAGAGTTGAGAGCCTTGACCTGCGTCTCCCATTTCATCATGCAGGTAGTGCCTGATGAGTCAGGATCAGGGAATGGAAAACTACCAGGGAACGACGTCAAGCCTCAACCTTCAGGTACGTACAGACAACCAAGTGTCTGTCCTTGCGGGCCTCTCGTATCTATTCATCAATGTCCTTTTGAACAGGAAGATAAATACGGTATTTCTTTTTTCCGTTACCTAATCACCTCGACACGGCGGGGGTGCTGGGCCAGGCTGGTTGAGGATGGTATTCAAATGTTATGTGATTATATTCCTGATCTCAAAATAATGAATAACAACTAAATAGCCCCGGATCCACTCATCTATCATTCCAATTGTGCATTAAAGCGCTCAAAAATGATATCGTTGATCAAAAGCACAAGTAGTTTCGGGGGTCCTCTGCGTGTCACGCAGAGAGCAGATCTACTTTGTACGGACAATTTTGTTAAAAGAGAGAGCGAGACAGCCAGAAGCTGATAGGGCTATTATTGAACTATACTGCATAAAGTGTATCGAAAAATTGTCTTTGTTAATTTGTATGTTGTTAATGTGTATGTGTGGGTGTTTACTTTTTTATATTCCAATAAACTAATGTTAAAATAAAAACATTGCCTCATGATCTATTCCGTTTTTTCCTCAATACGACCACTGAATACCAATAATGTTTGATGGTAATGTCTTTAACATCCCAATTAATAATTAATCTGTAAAGTAAAAAAAAAAATAAAAGATGAGGTCATGTTCTTTGAATGTAAAGAAGGCGCCAGAGTGCATAGAAAAGCCTTGAAATCGAGCTTCTTCCCCTCGGACCGCTTGTTGAGGTGTGGTTTAAGGCCCGAATGAACCTAGAGACAAAGCTGGCCCTCCCTTTGAGTTTATTTAAGGGGATTCATATAGAGAACAAGGTCACGTTAGCTTATCGTTGTATGGTACAAATACAAGTATTTGTGTTACCATTGCTAACAAGCCCGTAGCGGTATTGAGTCTCTCACCGCGATCCATCTATGTAGATAACGAGAACGCACAAATCTGTTGTGTTGGGGCCCCCCAGCCAGCAGGGGCCCTAACAGGAGAGAACAATGAGAACAATAAATCAAAACACAAATTTAGCTATTAATCAAATTTGAAATTGCAAAAAAGATGGCAAAGCCATAGTCAGGACTCAAATGAGAAATGAGAATGACGCAAAAATAAATCGACACAATTGTTAAAACAAAACAAAACACAGAGTAGCCTTGGTGACTGTCGGGCGCCTGGGGCCAGCAGCTATTCCTGGTTCACACAAATAGCATCTGATCTCGGTTGCTACCCTAAGTCGGCACTGTAGATGCAGAGTAAACATAGACATTTGACTCACTTGGAAACTAGCTGAATCTGGTTAGCACCTAAAGGTTTGAGAGTATGAAAAGTGATGTATTGGATGAGTGTGTATATGACCTATCCTACACAAACAAGCCAGCTATCTATGAGAGAATAGATGGATGATGCCATCTAGTAGCTTTTAGTAGGATCGTAAAGTAAATGTTTATAGCCGCTCACAACCACCCACATCAGTTTCCATGTTATTATGAGAGAATTATCGAGCCCACTCATTGACTTTTAATGTGCACATGAGCTAAGGAGGAGTGCAGAAATTGTAGCTCTATGACAGTAGGACTTTGGCACGTACACCTATAAATAAAAGCGTATGATTGAAGAGAACGACCGTGTAATTAGTTTTACGTGTTAGATGCGTTTAATGCTATATCATTGGTTAACCTCTCTGTTGGCCCCTGTCATATCTATAATATCCCTCCATCTGCGATTTCAAAGCCCTTTTTTTTTTCTTCTTCTGTGCTTTAGCAGGAGGGATTTAACAGCGTGAAATCCGCCTGCTCACATCGCCGTCTCACTACCCCCCCCCCCAAAAAAAAAGAAACAAAGAGAAAAAAACCTTCAAATATATTTTCCTCCCGCTCCCTCAAATATAATGTCACACTGTGCTGCGCCGGGGAAAATGGAGAGCTAGGTATGAAGGAGTGGTTGAAAGAGCAACAGGGGGGGGTCGCAAGGGGGTTCTCTGGTTCATAACTGATAGACCTTATATGATCTGAAGCCTCGCCCAGGTGAACACGTTTCAGGGCGGGGCTGCGGGGTGGGGGGACAACAACAAAACACATGTCGTTCCATTTGGCCGGTTGGTTGCTGGTTGGAGATCAGTCTGAAGCTCCATCCTTACCTGTATGGGCCCCCCCTTTGGCTTCCTGAAACACCTGCCCTTCCAACAAGCTGGGGGAAGATGGCGCGTGTCAGGTTGAACTTTGTAAATGCTGGAAGTTTTGTGTTTTTTTGCGCTGAGGACTTTAATGTGCTTTTAGTGAGCACACACACACACACACACACACACACACACACACACACACACACACACACACACACACACACACACACACACACACACACACACACACACACACACACACACACACACACACACACACACACACACACACACACACACGGCAGGGCAAGGTTACCAGCCCTACCAATCAACAGTATTTCCATAGTTGCGGCGAATGACCTTGAGAGATACAAATCACATTATAACTTCAGAGTGATTTTAGGACAGCCGTGACTCTAAATTATTCACGTAGACTTGTTTTGCTACTGGCATGGACAACGAGGAAAAAGTTTGCAAAGATATTGAAATGCAATGCATAATCCAAAGTGCTATATATTATGTGCAACTTATTGCAAATCCCTGACTTTTCGTATTTGTAGTTTTCGCCCGAGTCATGCGGGCCCTTTGGCATAAAGGAAACAAATGCAATTTGCTCGAGGTGAAATCTAATTTCCAGCGGTGACCACAACTTGCTGTTCATCAAACTCAGATTCCATCACCATGCCGACAGCCGATAGCATACGGTGGCATCTCGACTCATTAAAAAGAAATCGACAAAATCTGTTTATCTACAAATACGGTGTAGGTCTTTGGCCTGTTGAGTCAAATCCGCTGAATGCATGCGAGCTAATTTGACTGACCTTTGAGTTTTTTCATCAATCATTAAATGGATTTCTAAATGGAAGGCTGCATTTACATTCTGCGCTCCACCTCTCTTCTATGAATGACTCTGGACGTTTTTGCAATACTTTTTGCAGAGCGGCAGAATTGAATCTGATGGATTCAATTCCGACATTAGGAATAAAAAAAAAGGGAATGCAATTACTGTAAAAAAAAATAAACCTTAATACCTAACTAACCAAAGTATAGCTTTTCACAACTGTCCAATGATATAAAAATTTAAGGACTCTACGAATGCTTTCAAACAAGCCTGAATGTCTTTTTATTTTCAGCTTTTAGAAAAAAAACAAAAAAATATTCCTGAGAGACACAGGCATGCTGAACAATTATTCAAAGAACAAAAATAAATGCTCCCTTTTTTGCCTCGTTGTAAAAATGAGTCCCACACGTTATTTCCGGATTGCACAGGTACTGCTCTTGCCCCTGAGCATGTGGTGTAATGTGACGTACAGCCTTCCCCTCCACCTCTCCATGAATAAAATAGGGGACTCTTTGCCCGGGGAACAGGTGTTGAAGCTGAAGGGGAAAGCTGGATGAAGGAGTATTATGTGCCAGATTAGAAAAACAATACGTAACGATTAAACAATAAAACGGAATTAATACTAATTCGCTGTTT
>OLKM01000352.1:37500-42500 GCA_900291075.1 Melanogrammus aeglefinus | reverse complement strand
AACTTTGTTTTCCATTTATGACTTAAATATCATGAGATGCAAGGAAGCAAGGAACGATGGCCCATTTTGTTGGATGAAAACAACATTTGTGATGTCCATTAATTAAACAAAACCTCAGATAAAATATTCAATACTCGAACTTAAATTAAAGTGGTGCACAATTTACCATAGTTCTAAACCCCATAGTTCTTAACCCATGTTTACAGCGATAAACATCCCAATAGATGCTGTTCTAGCCAAAACCTGGCCTATTCTGCAGCAAAGGGCTGCCTAAATGCCGCGGTGAGAAGTTGTTGTTAAAGTCTCTTGGCTTCCGCCATTGACACACCTGGGTGATGTTGCTTCAAGTGACAGGCAAAGCTCAATGTGTTTCCACTATCGATATGGCTTTCTCATAACATCACCAGTTGAATTGCAAACTGCAATTAGTCTTGAACCTCTCCGCTTATTTTCAATTTCCATGGGGCGTCACCAACGGATGCAGACAAAAAATGCCACTCAGTGCAATTGGATAGGCTTACAACCAATTATAGCAATGAAACGGATGACTCAGCACTGAGCCCCAAAAAAACCATCCTTCTTCTCAACAAAAGCTTTAAGGGCAGTCGTTTGTTCTTCCTTTAATGAAAATATACTGTCCAGTTCATTTAAAACTTTCCCTCCTCTGCACCGCCAATCGTATTCGTCCCGCCTCATATTAGGTAAAAGGTTGTGTGTATCTCATACGGGGCAGAAATCTTTTTGTATGGGAGCGGGACAAGATGAAGAGCAAATGAAGCATGAGCTTGTGAGATTCTTCTGGTTCCCAGGCTAGCTTTCTAACGGCACAACACCTGCATACCGTAATGGTTTTGTCCGCCACCCTTTTTCCGTCAGCAGGTTTCCCAGGGAAGCCAAAAGGTTCCCATACAGGTGACTGAAATGATGCGTGAGGCTTCCCCCTAGTTCTCCCACTCCTCCGCTGGCCAAGTCTGTCACTGTTGTTGATGCTACGTGAGCATCACAGATGAATTGGTTTGGGTTCGCCTCAGAGTAAAACACAGCACTCATCTGTCTTGCCTGTTTATTTTTCACCGTAATTCTGCATCGAGATTAAGGGAATTATTACTTTAAGCGGCAGTAAAACCGTAGGCCTATTTCACACTACGTTGATTCAATTTTGCACTTAATCTGCGCCTAACATGTGTGCCGGACCATGGTGTGGGATCCAACGGATCACGGAGCAACTCAGGTCTGTTACACCACTAGTAATTGTTATATTATCTATGGAATTGTCTCTGGTCACTTATAAATCTTCACCTGTTCCTCTTATTTCCCCAATAGCTGATTAGGCGGACGCGACAAATCACATATGCATACCTATACAGACAATGCTTTATTTCTGGCCCCCTACAACACGGATGACACAGTTTTGGCAGTTTATGGAGGCTGCTGTTTGATTTTGTTTCAAGTTGTTGCTTTGTTTTGTCTCCAGCTAACACTTTGTGGAAAGGGTTCGATATACCTCCGTAATTAGCATTTCCTCAAACTCATTATTTAATTGGTTAGAGTTTGAAGCCACCATCTTAATGGAAGTGTTGACATTGGCAGGAAACTCAAAGGTTTATTTCAAAGGAAGCTTAGCGATTAAGTGACCCGTGCAATAACCAGATATTAAGACACAACGCTGAACACCGCTAATTGGCATAGTTATCCAAAATGTCAACGCAAAACCAATCGGCATGTTCACCACACTACAAATATAGATGCAATTTCCTTCTTTTTTTTTACTTTTTCGGCCCTAACAGGCATTTGATTTCACACAGAACCTTGCTGCTTCTACACATGTTTGTTTTTCCTCTCGAAAACTTGATGGAAAAATAAAAAAAAAAAGTAATAAATTTGTTCCCCAAATCCACACTTTTCACGCTTTGCAAGGCACCAGATGCAAATGAGTCGAGGAGCGTTTTGTAATTTCTTTAATCTTCTTCATCTCATTTTCAGGGGAAAATCGTGTTTGCTGAACAATGAAATATTTATCAGCAATCCAATGGAAGGACATTGTGATTGGCAGGATTACATTTAAACAAAACAAGCAGTTAATCACTTCTCCATGCACAAGGGCGCGCGGGCAGCGTTTGTTTTCCATCTCTAATTAAGCAGAATTACATCCAGTAACGCATTGTTAAAACCCGCTTGTCTTTCATTCCCCATCAAACGGCTTAATTTCTTCCTTTATTTCCTCCGTGAAGGAAAGTTACCGGAGGAGCAGCAGGGGAGGTTAAGAAATGAAGGAATAACCAGAGCGTATGAGAAACACACACACACATACACGCACACACGCACACGCACGCACGCACGCACGCACGCACGCACGCACCACGCACGCACGCACGCACGCACGCACCACGCACGCACGACACACGCACGCAGCGCACGCACGCACGCACGCACGCACGCACACACCACACACACACACACACACACACACACACACACACACACACACACACACACACACACACACACACACACACACACACACACACACACACACACACACAAGCGCAGAGGCCTGTTGTGGTGGTACCATGACTTTGTGAACATTCAGCAACCACTTAACGCACAGCATAACTATGACACAAAAGCCTACTTTTCCTCTTTTTTTTTTACATGACATTTACTGTAGTTATTGGGAGAATAACTAACTTCATTTCATTTCTTTATTTTTCTGCTTGCATATATTTGTCTGTCAAAGGACTATAACGTGAGCGACATGTTGAAGTTAATCATTGTTTACCCACCAGGGTAAATTGAATAATAATGCATTCATATCAAACAAAAAAGCAATTTATATTAGACCATGAAAAATATTTAGTCACAGAAGATAAAGTACGAGCTACCACTGGGCTTTTCTTTCCACAATGTCCTCCTTTATCTATTCAAACAAATGTTCCTGTTAGCAGAGAACTGAAGCAGCTCTTTGCAGAATAGGGCCAATAGAACCCATGGTAAACACTGGCATTCAAAAGCTGCCTTTTCCTGAAAAGCTACTTGAGTCTTTGACAATACGATTCCATTATCTCCACATGCATTTTTTTTATTTTTTTTTACTTTTTATTATCATCCAAACAACATTTGCCATTTGTCAATCGTCAGAGACTAACAAGCCTGTACTGTCAAAACATATTTGAAAGGAAAGAATATTGGCGCATCTTCCAGTATAGAAAGCCTATTGTGCGTCCGTCATGTCGAGCGGGGCATCTGATTTGAGAGCACATATTGAAGAATATTATATATGGAGATATTTTCCATGTATTCTTGCAATATTACCAAATGATTGAACGAGTGCTAGTAAACCTAGGACATGCGCTTGGTCGGTGTATGAGGAAAAGTGTGTGGCAGCAAGGGCGAACTGAATCTGAACGAGACCACACATGCATGTGTCATGCATGTTTTGTCGTTGCACGGTAATACTCTACACAGCTTCGTGTTGTAGCAGTCCGGGGGGGGGGGGGGGACTTAAAGAGAATGTAACAGCTGGATAGAAATACAAATCACTCTTCACCTGCACATGATGGAATAGAGCTATGGAATGGGAAGATTGTAAAAAGAAAAAAATTCGGCAATTCTGCAACGCACAGATGTTTCCTTGCTATAGGTCTCAGCTGTGTGATTTAAACAGGAATGCTCTTTCTTTTTTTCACCGACCTTCCCCCCTCTGCCAACTCTGTTTAATGGACACATTTTATAGGGAAGATGTTAAAGGTGTATTGTAAAAAGCCATACCTTTTATTTTATGCGGTATACTGTTATCTTTGTACGACCATAACCCCTCATGCCCTCTATCCTGCTCTGCTCTTCTTTATTTACCAAAGGTTTTTATCTCTTTTATTTAAAAACCCAGACAACGAGATTTCGTAACAAGTCGTCTTTGAAAGCAGGTGCTTTCTTGGTCCTTCAGAAGGGTTGCCCTTGCTGCCATATTCCCCCATAGTTGTAACTGTCTCAGTTTTTGATTTGACAAAGTGATCATGGTCCTGCTTACAAACAGGATAGAGAATCAGACCGCTCTCATAAAAAAAGAATAGAGAGTAGAATGCAATGAATGTGTATGTGTTCAGCCAAACTCCCATTAAAGTTATTCACCTCCTGTCAGACAATAGTCTCCCCCCGTAATGTGTGGTAAAAGCAGTAGATTGCCTCGTACCAGACCATAAGGAAAATACTAAAGTATATTGCATTAAAACTTACAATGGTAATCTCACACTATAAAGACAAAAGCTTTTCTATGTAAGTCCTAAAAAGTGTGATCAAGGTGATTTAGCAAATCTGAAATCGCCTGAAAACATTGTTTTATGCTTTATGCTGCCATTCACCTCTAAGAGGACTGCAGCTACTTCGACCCAATGACATGGTTTCAAACCTGAAACAAAGTTAGCATTAGTGAAGCTTAGGGCGTATCCAGATCAAATTGAGCAGACCAGATCAACTCTGGGTTCACAAATGTAACTCTCTTTCGCTTAATATTTGCTTCGGTCAATCCTGTTTCTGGGGATATATAAGAATGTATTAGGCTAACAATACATTTACCCAGCCAGATTACACTGTTCCCGTAGCCAAGGGGAAGGCGAGCTAAAACATCCTGTCACTGACATTAACGTTCTTAGACTAAGTGTCTTTAAAGGTTTTAATTCAACACTGTGTAAACTGCCCAATGTAAAAACACACAAATCCTCTTCTGAAAGCCCCTTCCTGCCAGTCCCAAATTAGTTTTCTCTTCGGAGCACTGCGCTTTCTGTTGTTGGTGTTCGGCCCAGGCTTTGTGCCGTCTCCCCCAAGTTCTGCTGTAACGTAGCAGGACTACCTGATCCAAGATTAGGATTAAAGTAGTCATCCATATGACTTGGATTCCCTACCGCCCTCTCCAACCTCATTAGTCCACACTTGAGACAGATCAGATAAACTAGACTTTATTAATCCCTAGAAGGGAAACTAGAACCCACCACATACATGACGGA
>OLKM01000352.1:20000-32500 GCA_900291075.1 Melanogrammus aeglefinus | reverse complement strand
AGCTAAGCCCAGATCCCAAGGGATTCTGGTGCCTGGATATTAGTTTTTCCTTAACTTTTTTTTCTCCCTATGCATGCGTTTCTCATAAGTGACCGTGTGTGTGTGTGTGTGTGTGTGTGTGTGTGTGTGTGTGTGTGTGTGTGTGTGTGTGTGTGTGTGTGTGTGTGTGTGTGTGTGTGTGTGTGTGTGTGTGTGTGTGGGTGGGTGGGTGGGTGGGTGGGTGGGTGGGTGGTGTGTTTCCTGAGTTTCAACTATAACCTGAAAAGTTGTGTGTTTGCATGTGTGTGTATGTGTGTTGCCTGAGTTTCATCCATACCTGAGAACTCATGTGTGTTTGCATGTGTCAGTCCTGTGTGTGTGTATGCATGTGTGTGTGTGTGTGTGTGTGTGTCAGTCCTGTGTGTGTGTGTGTGTGTCAGTCCTGTGTGTGTGTGTGTGTGTGTGTGTGTGTGTGTGTGTGTGTGTGTGTGTGTGTGTGTGTGTGTGTGTGTGTGTGTGTGTGTGTGTGTGGGTGTTGTGTGTTGTGTTGTGTGTGTGTGTGTGTGTGTGTGTGTGTGTGTCCGTCCTAATCAACTCCGGGCTTGACTGAGACTGTAGAGATGGATGGTCGGTGTCAACCTCCTCCCTCACCTCCCCTCCCCCACACCCCCTCCTCCTATCCCACCTGATCCCCGACCCGCTGAGAGAAGGCCAGCCAGGCATGACCTCAACCACCACCACCTCCACCACCACCACCACCACCACCTCCACCACCACCCCCACCACCTCCACCACCCCTCAACCACCACCCCCACCACCACCACCACCACCACCACACCAACCACCACTCCACCACCACCACCACCTCCACCACCACCACCAACACCACCACCTCTACCACCACCACCAACACAGCCATGGTGATGGATGTTCTGTAAGCACCACCTCCCGCCTCCACACCGGAGGCCTAGCAGCCCGTGAGACACCGGGGCTCCGCGGGACCGGCCCCTAGCCAAGACCCCACCCCCCCCCCCCCCCCCCCCGCGTGCCTCGATCATCACCTCTGATGAATGGCATCCATCAACCCCTCCACAGCAAGGCCCCACTGGCAAGTAGGAATACTAATGTTAGCTCCGAGCCACCTTCAGCCGCACCCTGCTGGCCCCCGTACACCCAGGCTGTCAGTCCCTGATCTCGGATCCAGAAGCTGGGCAGTTCGGGAGCGATGGAAAGACCAGGACATTTTTTAACTTCTGGGATGATTGCTCGGCCGTACCATGTTTGTTATGGTTCCGCCCATCAGGTCGGTACCGGCAGTGATCCAGTCTGTGTAACGCGCGACCACGGACCCCCGACCCTGAGCAACGGGAACGCAGCGGTCACCCCGCTCTCTTGATGCTGATCTAAGGTCTGATTTGTGGTGCCAGTCAGCCCCCCTCAATCAAATTACCACTGAATAACTGATGGGGTGTCTCCATGTGTTGCAGTAGTCAGTGGCACTTCCAATGCCCCTCTTGGTTATTATGGGCTGCAAACTGAGGGGGCTGCTGTGAATGGATGAGCCGTCATACCGGTTCTGACAGGCCGCTGAGGAGGGATGGGGGGGGGGGGGGGGGCGGTTGAGTTGCAGGGGAGGGTAGGAAGGAGGTCTGTGTGTGTGTGTGTGTGTGTGTGTGTGTGTGTGTGTGTGTGTGTGTGTGTGTGTGTGTGTGTGTGTGTGTGTGTGTGTGTGTGTGTGTGTGTGTGGTGTGTGTGTGGGGGGGGGGGGTTGACAGCCTCCCTGATCATCCGCTAGCTGCTTGTTGTAAATGACACGGCAGCTTTGTTTTCTTTTTAGACCCCTATCTCCTTCCCCCTTACACACCCCGCTGCATCGACCCATACACAGACACACACACACAGATGCTCGACAAAACAAAGACGCATTAGTGGTTGGTAAATGGTGGTGGTATATTTCGCTGTTTAAGTAAGGAAATCGGCGGTAAAGGCAAAGGGAGACCCGTTGAAACGAAAAGGGCGCAGTGTGCACTTTCCGTCTCTCTCCGGTCCGCCACATGCGGCGCGCTGACGGGCAGGCCTAATTATCTGGGTTCAGCACCCGGGTTGAAGCGGGTCCCCGAGTGGGCCGTGGGTCGCTGGCTAAACATCGTCTCGCTGGTCCCGGCGTAACGAAGACATCGCTACTGGTCTAGGGGCCGACGCTGCCAACGGACTCCTCTCTTCTCCCGTCTGTTCTTCGTTCTGCCTCGGGTTCTGTTCCGCTCCGACTTTGCGTTCTTCATCCTCCTCCTCCTCCTCCTCCTCCTCGACATGTCCCCCCTCAGATGAACACTTTGTAAAAGTGACGCTTCAAACAAGCCCCCTCCCCCGGCCCTCCCGAGAGGACTGTGTCTGTCTGCGGTCCCCGGCTGCCTCATTACTGAACTGTAAATACTTTGTCGCTCACCCGCGCAGAGTGACTGGCGAACAAGTCGCTGTCGCCCCAACTTCCAGGGAAACTAGGGTGAACAAGAACGAGTGGCGTGTCTGTGTGTGAGTGTGAGTGTGAGTGTGTGTGTGTGTGTGTGTGTGTGTGTGTGTGTGTGTGTGTGTGTGTGTGTGTGTGTGTGTGTGTGTGTGTGTGTGTGTGTGTGTGTGTGTGTGTGTGTGTGTTGACATAGATCTAGAGAGGCATGGTTAAAACCACGTCACAGGCGACCTACTTTGGCAAAAAAAACAAAAACATATCATTAGAGGCCATAAATATAACAAATATTCAACACTCTAACCGCCTTTCTTCCCATTTTTTTATTACTCGCCACTGCACTGACAGTTTTCTTTGTATTTCTTCCTATTTTTCCTCTGTTGGCTTTGCTCCCGCCTTGTCTTTGCGCTCACGTCAATGTTATTAATCATTAAACAGCCGTCTGCCGTCCCCAGTGTCGTATGCATGACAGGCGAACCCCTCCGCAAGCCATCGCGTCTGCACAAGGCTGTCGAGGTCGCATCCCCTTCTGTCAAGCGGTTCTGGCCTCTTCCGCTGTACCGGAACCCCGGTACAGCGGCCCTAGTGTGAGTGGCCCCTTAGATCAAGTCCCGGAACCAGGCTTTGATAAGTATCCATCCAACGGCAGGCCGACACTTGTTGTCAACAGTGGTAACTTTGTCGGGTCAAAGGGTCTGTAGCTAGAGTTGGAGAGAGAGACCGAGGGGGAAGAAAGAGAAGAGAGAAGGATTTTCATCCCTAAAATCAAACCTGCCACACACTGAGACTGGCGGGCAGTCAACCAGAATAGGTATTCAGAATGGGGTTTCTAACAAATTACATTTGAATTACAGCTCTTAAATCTAACAGCACCTTTTAAAAGGCAAAGTCCAGCATGATTTTTCCGGGGAAATATAAACTTTCCTAGAAACTAGAAGCTGTGATAAGTCGTATGGAAGTCTCTGCATTTGAACCTTGTGCTCTAGGCTCTTGCCAGTCGGATTGTGCCAGAAATGAGTAAAATGGGTAAAAACTGAGAGCAAATGTTTTCTATGATATATTTATATTCATTGAATTTCTTATAGTTCAATATTTGCAATGTGAGCTAGAGTTGTAAGAGTTTAATGCAAACTATTGAATATTCAACCAGACTTTAACAAACCGAATAATAATATCTCGGCTTTCAAATCATAAATCCATTCGCTGTAGTAGTAGTAGTTCAAACTGGACTGCGTTGTTCAGCCTTACGACTGTGATTAGGGGTCTCTGATTGCAACGTTGTCTGTGCGCATATGTAATTAAAAAAGTTACCATAAGTTTGATAACGAAGGGCGACAGCATCAGCAAGGCAAACTGCTTTTCATACACGCAACTCTTGAGCGTGTGTAATGCCAAGACCTCGTGATCTTGATTTTGAATGCAGCTCTCTTCCATCAATACAAATGGCAAATACAACTCGGTTGAGGTAGCTAAGACAAATACCATTGCCTGTAACCTCGAACAGAACTGTGTTTGATTGGCAGACTATTAGTGCCATTATTTCCCTCTCCATGCACCCATCGCTCTATACCTAGAGGTGGGCTTTGAGGACGCTGATTACCGACGTGCACCGTCGTTTGAACCATGACTGGTTGTCCTTTTGCACGGATAGCCCGATTGTGCACGTTTGCTCAGAGCTCTTGCCAATTGAAGTGACAAGGTGCCCGAGTTTTTGTCATAAATGTAATGACATTAGCGTTTGAGGATTAGCATATTGCACCGGTTGTCACTTTAATCCTACTCCCAATTAATGTGTGATTAATTGTCTACTAGTAAACACACAGCACAACACAGAAGCAGCAGAAAAACACTTTTGTGTCACGGAAGCAGCCAGCAGAAAGTCTTGTGCCTCTAGCCCTACAAGTACTTAATGCTCCAATCAGCAGAGAAGTTGTTTTTCTTCTTGTGACCTATACGAGAAAGGGCTGTCCGAAGCCAGATTGCAAATTTTCTTTCTTTCTTGGAAATGCCATTAGAGAGTACAGGAACAGCATCTGAGCAGACCTCACATTCTCGCTTTCACCGTGGCGGTGGTGGCGTGGGAACTTCTGCGTTATTAAGCTGCACCTCTAGCTAATGCCCAGCATTGGCAAGCTGTAGAATTCCACCAATCGGGGGCCAGCCGCCAATGTGCATGCTGGGAAATGAAAAGCCTTCAATACGCAAATTTACGATTTAGTAAATCATAAACTGAGAGGGGTAAGGGTGAATATTTATATTAAACATTGCATGCACTTGTTTCTGCAAACAAGATGGCAAAGAGACCAAATTATTTACACTGAGATTCATTTGTCTAACATTTCTAATGGATTGAAACCAGGCGGCTGGTATTCCACATTAACATTTTTATTTGACGATTAGTGAACCATTGTTCTTCTGTTAAAATAGTACTGCTGCAGCGCAATGCAGCAATTAATGGGTTTTATATATGATTTTTCTCTTTCTTTCTTTCTTTCTTTCTTTCTTTCTTTCTTTCTTTCTTTCTTCTTTCTTTCTTTCTTTCTTTCTTTCTCTGTCTCTCTTTCTGTCTCTCTCTCTCAGCTTTTAATGCGACTGAACTGAATACATCTAATGCTTAAAAAATCCACAAGGCCTTCGAAGACCCTTTATTCCGTACGTCTTTTGTCACTACATTAAACCTGTGCTCTCTGAATTTCCAATTAGCAGCCTCTAGTGGCTTGTATTATAGAAACAATTATAGCAGTATAACGCTTCCCACATGGGGGGGGGGGGGTGAAATGCTCTGGGTGGATTGACTCGGGACGGGCCTGCATTGTTCTCATGCCTTCGAATTGAGTGAACAGCTGCAGTGGAAAAGTTGCATACTGCAGGTTTATATCATCAGTTTCCCTTTTTGTTGGGTTGGGTGGATGCGTTCATCCGTTGAAATAGTGGAGGATGGAGTTGGAGAAATATTTGTTGTAACATAGAAGTTATCTGACATATTTTCACAGGAAGGCTGCACAATTTTTTTGTCGTGCCTGCTGTTTCTGCTGTTACTTTTCCCCGACTAGATAGCATAGGACGTTGGGAACAGATGGAGTGTGCTGCGTGCGTGCGTGTGTGCGTGCATGCGTGCATGCATGTGTGTGTGTGTGGGTGTGTGTGTGTGCGTGCGTGTGTGCGTGCATGCATGTGTGTGTGTGCGTGTGTGCATACATGCATGTGTGTGTGTGTGTGTGTGTGTGTGTGTGTGTGTGTGTGTGTGTGTGTGTGTGTGTGTGTGTGTGTGTGTGTGTGTGTGTGTGTGTGTGTGCATGTGTGCGTGCGTGGGTGGGCGTGGGGTTATTAAGTGCCAGAGGTGTGACTCTGATGAAAGAGAACCAGAGGAAGAGCAGTAGAAGATCCTGAGTGACGACTTGACTCTGTTGTTTGCTTGTAGTAGCACATATAACCCTTTGTTGAGAGCATTTGCTATTTTTTTGCAGCCTCCCAACACTACAAATGCAACCTGTCCTTCAACAGTTATCCAGACCAACCTTCTCCTTCCACAGAGAGAAACACACATGACAGGCGTACCTGTAGAGTTAACCTATAGCAGGCTTTAAATCCACTGTTGCACTGAAGAGTATAGACAGAGCCGGATTTGACCGGATTGCAATGTCAGGAGTTAACCCGCTATGGTCCGCACACAACTCAGCGGACACGGACAGCGATGTGTGTGTATGTGTGTTTGTGTGCTGGTGTGTGTGTGAGTGTGTGGCTGTGCGTGTGTTTGTGTGTGTGTACGTGTGTGTGTACGTGTGTGTGTGTGTGTGTGTGTGTGTGTGTGTGTGTGTGTGTGTGTGTGTGTGTGTGTGTGTGTGTGTGTGTGTGTGTGTGTGTGTGTGTGTGTGTGTGTGTGTGCGTGTGCGTGTGCATGCAAGCATGTGTGTGTGTGTACGTCGGTTGGGTGTGTGTGTGTGTCGTGTGTGTGTGTGTGTGTGTGTGTGTGTGTGTGTGTGTGTGTGTGTGTGTGTGTTGTGTGTGTGTGTGTGTGTGTGTGTGTGTTGTGTGTGTTGTGTGTGTGTGTGTGTGTGTGGTGTGTGTGTATGTGTGTGTGTGTGTGTGTGTGTGTGTGTGTGTGTGTGTGTGTGTGTGAGAGAGCTGTACTAGCCTGGGCCGCAGCTGTGACCTCTACTCTGGGACTCTGCTCGGATGCACACTAATACAGGCACTCGGTGACATTGTGATAGAACGTGAGACAAACAAAGCCTGGAGAACAGGTTCTGTCTCAGACAGTCCATCCTTGTTTGTGACCTTCTCTCAAGTCAAGGGAGAATGTCTCATGGAATGAAAGTCCATCCGTAAAAGGAGGATTTCAAATAGAAAAAGACCAGCTAGCAGGTTACACAACACTATGATCGTATTTGCTGCTACAGTTGATACAATTGAGTCCTCACAGTGATTTACTGGAGGTGATTGAGCCTGTTCTATGGGTTTCGCTCCTCATATCTCTTTGCCATTCTATGATGTTTCGAAAACGACAATACCGGTCGGTTTAACTTACCTGCTGCATGGGCAGTAAGCCATCACACCTCAAGATTGTCTGTCTGTTCCCTACAGAGCTGCTCGTGTTCAAAACGAGATTTATTGTGACAAAATATGGACGGAAGAACATGTTCTGATTTTGTTTGAAAAGTTTCTCTATTTTGAATTGAATATTTGAATTGCATTTATCTATTCTGTATTACATTGGTTGAAACCTTGCTGTCTGTTTGTTAACTTACTTGATGCTTAGTGTCCTACTGTAGATTATATATTTCACTTGTATTTATTAAATCCACACAATCCACACAAGGCCCACTGGTCCTGATGGCATCCCTGGCCGGGCTCTCAGGGTGTTTGCAGCTGGCAGGTGTTTACAGACATCTTCAACAAGTCACTGCTCCAGTCTGTGGTCCCCACATGTCTCAAAAAGTCCACCATCATTCCAATCTCCAAGAAGTCAAAAGCGTCCTGCCTCAACGACTACCGCCCAGTAGCACTCACCTCCATCGTCATGAAGTGCTTCAAGCGGTTAGTCAAATCATTCATCACCTCCTCCTTCCCTGACTCACTGGACTCCCTGCAGTTTGCACACAGGGCAAACAGGTCCACAGACGACGCCATCGCCCTCACCCTCCACACTGCCCTGTCCCACCTGGAACGGAGGAACACATATGTGACAATGCTGTTCATTGTATGACTTAGTTTCAGCATTTCACACCATTGTGCCCTCCAAGCTCGCTGTGAAGCTCAGGGACCTCGGGCTCAACACCGCCCTTTGTGACTGGATCCTGAGCTTGCTGACGGGCAGACCCCAGGCCGTGCGTATAGGAAACGCCACATCATCCACCCTGACTCTCAACACTGGCGCACCACAGGGCTGCGTGCTCAGCCCTCTCCTCTACTCCCTGTTCACAAATGACTGCGTGGCCACACACAGCTTCAACACCATTGTCAAGTTTGCTGACGATACGACCGTCATTGGCCTGATCACCAATGGCAACAAGACGGTGTACAGAGAGGAGGTGAGAGCCCTGACATCTTGGTGCCAGGACAACAACCTCCAGCTCAACCTCAGCAAAACTAAGGAGCTGATTGTGGACTACAGGAAGCGACAGGGAGCCGAGCACGCCCCCATCACCATCAACGGGACGACAGAAGAGAGAGTCAGCAGTCTCAAGTTCCTCGGGGTCCACATCTGCGAGGACCTGACCTGGAACTCACCACACCGACGCCATCACAAAGACGCGAGAGACAGCGGCTCTTTCTCCTCCGCAGGCTGCGGAGGTCAACATGGACTCCAAGGATACTCTGCAACTTCTACAGGTGCACCATAGAGAGTATCCTGACTGGCTGCATCACCCGCCTGGTACGGCAGTTGCTCCGCCCCTCAACGTAAGAAATTACAGAGGGTGGTGTAAGCTGCCCATCACATTACCAGGACGGAGCTGCCATCTACGGAGGACCTCTACACTCAGCGCTGCAGGAAGAAGACTAACCGGATTATTGAAAGACCCTCATCACCCCAGCAACAAACTGTTTCAGCTGCTCCCGTCTGGTAGACGCTACCGCAGCATCCGGCCTCGCACCACCAGACTCAGGGACAGTTTCATCCCACGGGCCATAAGACTACTGAACTCCTAAGCTACTTAGCTCACCACCATGACACTTTAGAACTGGCCACTTTATACCAGTCGACATCTGGATAAACACGTCTGTTTACATTTTACATTTATTTAGTTTTGCATTTAGTTCCCTCCTCTCTTTCTTGTGTTCCTCTTATACACTTACTTTTTATTATTATTATTATTATTATTATTATTATTATTATTATTATTATTATATATATATTTTTTATTATTTAAGTCTCAGCTTTCCTACTTGTGTTTCTTATATATCTTTACGTTCACTTATATTGCACTGTTAGTATATTACATATATATTTTTTATTATTTAAGTCTCAGCTTTCCTACTTGTGTTTCTTATACTTTTTACGTTCACTTATATTGCACTGTTGGAGGAGCCCAAGACTAAAGAATTTCATTGCAGCGACTGCTCTGTAATTGTTGTGCATATGACAATAAAACCATCTTGAATCTTGAATCTTAAATTGTTATATATTAATACTCCTGCAGTGCTGCCACTATGGCTTGATGATAATCTATTAATATTATTGCTTCTATTTTGTTTTCCCTCTTCGGTTGTTGGAAGCAATTCTGCAATTTCTTTTTTAACCTTATCAACATCCACATAGGTTACATACCGACATAATCTTTAATATAAAAACAACTCTAAAGAAACAAAGCCCAAACAAAGAAGACAAATAAAAGTTTACATTCCTGTTGGCTGAGATATTAGTATATATATACATGGTTTATTGTGTGTCGAACAAATTTAGATTAATTATGTAATTTTGCTGAAAAATAAATAAATAAAACCAGTCAATAAATTGTTAAAATTTTACGCTAATGTGTTTATTCCATTGTTTAAAAATGGGGTTCATAATTGTTGATGATTAAAGGGATTGTGTTGTTTGAATCCATCAATATGTCATATTTTATTATTTAATTGACCAAAACAGACAAAAACCCATAGATTGGAAGACAAACGCTCAATGGCTGCACTCCTTCATGATGGCGGCCATGTAGCATTCGTTGGGAGGGAGGCGTACCCTGGAGGAAACCTGTCACTCTGTTACCCTCCCCTATCTGAACCTCGCTCTCGAACAGGGACATGGCATCATCTGTTAAACAGCGTTTCCCTGAAGCCACGCAAACTGGCAACCTCAGGACTGGAAGATGCGCCAAATGCTATCAACGCTAAGCCAAACAGTGACGAGGTGTTTACCGCATTTTACACTTGCAATCCTTTCAATAATTTATTTATTTTATTACAACAACCCCGATAAGATTTTCTTTTAACGGCTGAGCAAACCAACCTGGTAAAGAAAACAAGAGAAAAAGGCACTGATTGAATGGCGCAAGAGAACTCGAGGGGGGGGGATATATTCAGTGGAATTGCAAAATGCATCTACTCTAATGACCATTGGGCTCTATATATATATATATATATATATATATGTATACTGGGACTCGTAGTCCCGGCTCAAATCAACCTCCGTCTGTGAGGGCTGCTTCGCGGCAGGGCGAGGTAATGCATCGCAGCGGCGTGCTGCGAGTGTGCGGGTGGGGGTTGATTCTAGCTACGACTCTAGCCCCTGGAATGCTATGACGTCACCGATATTACCAGCGGTAGACGGCCGGCCCCCGAAGGAAACGTCGAGACGGTCCTCATGGGAGCGAAAAAGGAGAGAGAGAGAGAGAGAGAGAGAGAGAGAGAGAGAGAGAGAGAGAGAGAGAGAGAGAAGAGAGAGAGCTAGAGAGAGAGAGAGAGAGAGAGAGAGAGAGAGAGAGAGAGAGAGAATGAAAAATTACTCTCTGTTTGACCTTCAACGTGGAAATGCCTGGAAAGGAAAGTCTTAAACGAGGGGGGTGCGTAGTTTGAGGGGAGAGGGGGGGAGGAGGCTGGTAGCTTTTCATTTAAAGGTGTTTAAATAGCAGAGATTAAAAGTAACAAGCGGTGTCAGAGCCGTGCATTATGGGTGCTGAGCCACGGTACTCTGGGGCTCTTATCGTACCTGCAGGGGGTCAGGAGATGAGGAAGGCTGAGGAAGTTTCCTCTTTCTTTCCAGGCGTTTTCGACGTGAACCGTGTTAATGTAGCAGTGTCCATCCGTGAGCCTGAAATGACTGAAATAAACGTCCAAAAGAGATTGGACCGTTATACCAGGGCTTCGCCTTTCTCAGGGGGTTGACCCATCGCGTCACCTGCGGGGGGAAAAGTCAAAAAGATCTAATCCACTTTCCAATGTCCCCGCTTCATTAAATAGAAATAGGGGAACAAGAGGTTCTTCATAAGGTCTACATCAAAATAATGAGTGCTTTTAAATTGCCTATCGCAATCTTCGGTTATCAGAGTTAGTCAGGCAACAACGATTCAGTGTAGTTCTATCAGACAAATTGAAAGACTCATTAATTCCCTGCGTGGCTTCCCCTCCTGCCGTACTCCATTAGTTTTGGTTTGGGCTCAGGGCCTGCGGTGCGGGGCATCTCTTCAGCTGGTGCTAACTGTAGTGTTATGTTAAAAACCTAATGGAACTACAAGTACCAGAACCATCCCGCGTTCAGAGTCCGTGTGGAGTTAATTCGAGGAACGCAACACGTTTAAACCATCTGCCGAACGTGACAACCTGAGAAAGTCTTGGACAGTTAATTTGAGGGTACAGTTTAAGTTACTGTAGCCTATATAAGACATTTCATTCAGCTCACTTTACAGCTACTTTACAGTGCCCAGGTAGGAACATACCTTTTCATAACGTATTAAAGAAAGATTGAGATCACTGTGGATTCACACGTAAGAAAGTGGCTATAAAACATATAGAATGTGTGAATCCATGAGTTTATTTTCTCTTTCACAAAAAAAAATCCAAAAAAAATCAGAATATTCGCTAATGGGCACGCACATCACACACACACAGAAACACACCACAGAGGAGATGTATTTAAGTAAGTGGGAGTGTAGGTTCAGGTTCAAATAAGAAAGCCAGTTGTAAATACGACATCATAGAATGGAGGATTGGGAGTAGTTTGCAGACTTCTAAATACATAGCATTATAGTCTATGTGTATCTCTAGCATGCCAAGTGCCACGAGGATAACATCAGGTAAGTATGGAACCAAACATTGGAGACCAAAATAGCTGGACATTACAGTCGCAAGAGCTTGTCTCGTTTCCTCCAAACATAATGCTTGGCTGAGAATCGCATGTATCAGAAATACCTATACTCGCATGTTGATTGCCTCCTCTGCACGCCAAATTGTTTCGGTGAAAGTGGTTTGTGTATTGCTTGTAGAGCTCGCTTTTGGCGGTCTGTAATTTGTTGTTGTTTGAGAGAGACTGTAAGAAAGAGTAGGAGAGAGGGAGGGAAGATTGGAATGGAAAGTCTAACGCATCTACTTCCTGGCATTTACATAAGACACAAATAAAGGAAACTATTCCTTCTATAAATAGCAATTATTATGCTTTATGCTTTTTTTACTTTGAGCTCAGCATCAAATCAACAAAACTCTATAAACAACTATAATAATACACTTGGTTTGTTATGCGATATTACAGAGGCTTTGCAATGTTCTTTGATAGAGTTGACTGCACATTCAAAATCCTGCCAATTAAGGAAAGGTCACCCAAATTATAAAAACAAAACATAGATTTAATTACCAAGCAAATATCCTCACAAACATAAATACATGATCTCCAAAAAATGGCATTATTAAAAATGAAGACAAATCTCCCACTACACCATATACTGTATCTGAAGCAATCCTCTTTTTCTACCCCTAACGTCGTTTTCAGCCATTATCCCCAAGTTCCCAAGATAATTACAGATAAAAAAAAAGGCAAACCTTTGTTTATAACTCAAATTCGTCTGTCTCAGTTGATTTAATTTGAACGTTTTTTGAAAGGTCTGGAGTTTTCCAAAACCTTCCGAGATTT
>OLKM01000352.1:0-12500 GCA_900291075.1 Melanogrammus aeglefinus | reverse complement strand
CAAAAAAAAAAGTCTGTGTTTGTTTTTTCTCTGTGGCAGAAAATCTTCGGCAGCAGGCTCACTTTGGGTACATCGCTATCTCCTTTACGCCATTCTTGTCAGTCATCTCTATGGCTCCCTCGCCTCTCGTTTCTCCACGTCACTTTTTTTGTCCTCTGAAGCTCGCTGAGGACAGTCCAATGCACAGTTTGGAAGTTCGGATGCTAAAGTTAATCTCGTCGGAATGTCATTAATTCTGTATTCTTATAGCTGGTCGGTTAAAATTAAGTAAAGACCCATTTAGAGTTATTCGTCTTTGGACTTCAATCAATATCATGCGCTCCCATATAATATTTTTTTTTCATCGATGTCCCAACGAAGGACTCTCATTTACCTATATTTATTGCCTCGCTGAAAAATTTAACAGCCTCCTATCTAACTCTGTTGATGTTTTGATACAGTGCGCTCATACCATTGGTGACAACCCATTTCTGGACCGCCGAGATCCTTGTCATGATTAATTGACTCGAAACGAATCAATAAAGCCTACAGCCACTAAAAAAGCTGGCGTAAAGAGACACAGATTGTGTCAGTGAGTCTGTGACCTTCAAATCCCCTGATAACTCATAAGGACAGGAATCAATGCTATGGATGAGATGTGCGTCCAAAAAATGTAAATAGACCCTTGTAGCTAGTCTGCATATCTGACTTCGAATGCGTTCTGATGTCTTTTGCTTATTTCCTCTTTTAGAAATTGGCACAGTCTTTAATTATATCAAATGCTAGCGATGAGTGATGCCTAAGGATTATAATGGTCTTAAGTTATCTGAAGCATATTAGCTGAAGACGTTCTGTGAAGCAGACACAGGTACCACTTACATGCACATTAATAAATAGGATTGTGCGTGGCAAAGACAAATGATGGAGCAGTCTTAATGGAAAAGACGGCGAAACGACATGGGTGCACTTATTGATCTAAGTGGCCCGGGGTTGTTTCAGCCAATCAGGTTGATTCACTCTTCTTCTTTTTTTTAAACCATGTTAGTACTTGACTTTAAAAGCGTATGTATCAGGCTCCGTGGTCGACAGTGTTTGTTATGTTGTGTGCCTGGTGCTGGGTGCCAATGAGAACCATTAGCCAGAGAGACCCTGCAGTCCACGTTAATGTGTTTCAGGCACCGTATGTGTCAGCAGTATATCTTGTATAAAGTATTGAAATTAGTTTCAGAGCAGGAAGAAAAACATGACTTTGTCGTTTATCAAGAGAGCTTGCTTGCTGAATGTGATATTGAAGCGGAGTCATAGCCTCAATCAACAGTTTTCATCCTCATCTGTAACCACGATGGAGAAGCCAGGGGAATACCTGGGCTGATGATTGCATCTTGTTGCCATGATATACTGTATATATATCTTTACATTGCATCAGTAGAAACAAACACAGAACACATTTATTTCCTCTTGTGTGGCACTATCTCCCTGCTACAGAACGCCAATAAGTTACCCCAAACAAAAACACGCGTGTTTGAAACATGTCCCCCCTAACCTCCCTCCATGGCTGTGCTTTCTCCAAAATCTCCCTTCATTTTCCTACTGTTTGCCTGTAGATTAAATCAAGGGCATACCGTTTCTCCCCACCACCGTTGGCTCGCAGCGAGGCAGGCGCGGCGAGACACACACCAGTCAGTCAGGCGCGTGATGACGCAGTCGCCACAGCGCTGAACTCTCAAGGTGCACTCCAGACAGTCTCTGTCACACCATGTGTGAAACTGGGTTTCCTTACGCTGCTCTTCAAGACAAGGTTACGCATATTGAGGACAAATGGTAACTGAAGGCAAACTACTTTTATTTGTTTTGGATATTTTCTCTTGTTGTTTTTCAGCTCAGTGGTTTGCTCTATATCGTTTTCTCGAGGCGTGTGTATCAGTGCGTTCTTCCTTTCTGTGCCACTATAATATTGTTAGGAAAGGAGCTTTGGTCACAGAGGCAATTAACCCATAGCATATTTCTCTTTTGTTTGTAAAGGAGATCCTTATCTTGATTAAAAATAAATGCATTTGTTGAAATTAGGTAAGAAATCAACACGAGTTGCAAAATATAGACGCAGACAAGGACTAATTTAGTTAAACTATTTACTGTAAGCATTTCAAATACAAACTCAGCTTCTCATTTTGGGTTCACATCAGATTCAGTGGCTTCCGTCTCAGGTGTATGACTCAAATAAACTATTCCATCAGTTTAAACAAGCAATCTCAAATTCTATTAGCATTAGGTCAATTATTGAAAAAGAAGGCAGTAATGCAGACATGAACATTAGCTCGAATATGAGCTTCCAGCTCCATCCACAACAACTTAATCCCTGCGGAATTCACTGTGTTTGCAGTAAGTTCATTATTCGAGTTGTCATATTTGATCGGGCAGCATCATAGATTTTCACAGAAACACACAGTAGTTATTATTTCATGCTGGTTATTTCCTGTTTATTACACAACCATATTTCCCCACCTGAAGGGAAATCACCAACATTGCTATTTTTATTACTAATTGTCGTCTGCCTTGGCACCATGACGTGTGTTTATGTCATGAGAATATAGAAAATGGTGCTTTAAGAAAAGTTACAGCGCATATAAATATCCTAACAAACGGCTTCCCAGAAACTTTTTAAAAAGTCTAGAATCCCGTGCCAAACAACTCTTTGAATTAAATATTAGCCACCAATCATACTCTGGCAGCCCTTCATTACATTACAAGTCTAGTGGGAAGGCCAAGGCTTCGCATTTTTTTCAGGTACGGCTTTTAATGCAATACGTGCATTTCATGAGCGGGGGGCGACATGACAGAGGTGTTTTACGTTCCACTCGTATTTTATGATTACTTAAATGGCCCCGGAGGGGATTTGGTTTTCGTCTGTTGTCACGTCGATTCCCCCAGAGAGACGGCCTTAGCACATGGGGACGGAGGCGTTTTTTAATGAAAGAAGGTTCTTTAAATGGCGAGGTAGGAGACAGGGCGGGACAGTTGGGGGAGGGAGGGGGGTAGGCTGATAAGTGTGTTGTGGATCAATGTGGCAGCGTTGATTCGGTGACAGACTTAATTACCCACCTGTCGCGGAACGCTATAGGAATGCAGCTGGCGGTAAAACGCCACGCACGCCCTCTCTGACACAGATGGGGTGCACGCAGAAGCAGAGCCCTGAGTGTGTGTGACACGCACTATGTTTGGCTATCCTGAGCCGGGCCCTATAGGAATACTGTGCGTTATTGTGGTTTCGTATTTGAGGTAGCGAGATAAACAAGTCAAATCAAATATCCACACGTAAGCATCGTTAGTGGGCTGCATTTAAAACCTGCTGTACTTTGAATTGAGGTACTGAATCTCTCAGCCCATATATAGAAGAACCAATTAAAATAAGACTTTTCTTTTTACTTGGTCAGCAAGCCCTATGACATTTCAAAAATCATATTTGCCCTCTCTTAATTTTATTAAAACAACAGTAGCTCTATTGAACGGCAGCAGAAAAAGAGCAATCTCTTGAGCGGCCAGATGTTATTTGTAATAATTAGGCCTACCATAAGAATAAAAGCGCAATTGACAACGAATAGGAAATTACGGAAAATACGTTCAAAGAGGAGCTGAAAGGGTAAAAAGATGTCCCAGACTCCAGGCTTCTTATTAGGATGTTCACTTCGAGCTAATCAAAGGCCAGAAAATAACTAATTGTTTGTTTTCTAGCGCTACAGCCCCGGGCTGTTGATATGCTGCAGTGGAGCGTCTAGTGGCCACCAGCTCTACACCACAACACGTCCACTCAACTTCTATGTTTCAACCACTTAACCGCCCTGGTTGTTATTGTGTTCTGTGTGGAGAAATTCTTAAATAAAGAGAACAGGCTTTATTTTGCTTTGAAATACAGGAGCAATTCAGACATGTCTCTCTCCGAAGTAACGCTACAGAGGGGTATTTATCCAGTTGGTTAGGTAAACGTTTACGACACAGGTGGCCGTCATGCACTATGTGTCCACTGTGTGTTGTGTTGTTGCCTGGCCGTAGACAACAACACAGTAAGGATATAATTAGCTAGCTTCGAGGTTAGCCTTATGGTTATCTGCTGGGAATACATTGTACAGTTCACCTTTTGCCTGTTTAACTTTGAGTAGCGTTTTGCTCACAAGCACATTGTAGGCTACTTTTAAAATGATTGACTATAGCATGAATATTAAAGCACATGATGTAGATGTTTCCATTAGAATTTATAGTTATTGAGTGTGAATTAGTTATTCAGTGTCTATTGCTTAATCCATTAGCTAGCCCGGAGACAACACCTCCTCACTTAGCACCTGGATGCCAAGTGAAAATGACCATTTTTATAAAATATGGTAATTGCAGTTCTTAATTATTCGTGATTTATAAAAAATCCAACCTCAGGGACATCAATGTCTCTGGCAAAGCATACGTCAATACATGCTAGATCTGATTGGCTCAGACATCCCTTGATCGAACAGTGGACCTACAAACTATGATACAAAAGTATGTACAGACAATATTGGATCAAACATTATCATAAAATTCAGCTCTCTCGTTTGAAAGGAAGGTGATTTTACAGTTTCAGGCAATTTTGCTTTCGTAGAATCTCTGTGGTTATAGTTATGGGTTCCTATCTACATCCAACCACATTGGCACTTCCCTCCCTGTTCCAAACAGTCTCAACATCAAACTGTTCTTTTGCTACATGGCTGATGAGTCGAGGTCACAGGGAGGACTTTTTCAAATATTTAAAAAAAAGTGTTGCTTTTAAGATGTGTGGGAACAAAAGGGCATAATTATGTACAACTGCTAAATATAACGACACAAACAATTAGGGTCCGCCCCGTAGATGAGTGGAGTGGCCAGAAAAAAAGCCTCTTTTTGGACACTAGAGAGACCTGTGGTGGTTTCAAGTTTCCTGGTCCCTGCTCCGTCATGTGCGGCGTCATGTTCTCACCGCCGCTCACATGTGGACGACCAGCTTTGCACCTTTGAAACCATCAAAGCAGTGCCGGGCTAATTGGAGACCCTATGAAAGGTGTGAAGGCTGTGTAGAGTGGGTCACACCTGTGATAAATAAGTGGAGGACTGGTACTGTTTAAGGCCTTGGCGGATAAAGATAGTTTGTTATAAATGCTTGAAAAGGCAATTTTACAGCCCTGACGACCAAGCAGGTCTTAAGATGTAACCAGTTCTGCAAGACCTATTTATCCGTATCTATATGCTTCAAATAGTTCAGTTCTTAATTCACCATCACAATCAGAATGAATCATTCATAACAAAATTAGTTGAGTATAGCATTGAATGAATACATTTAAGGTACATGAATACCTTTATTTGTAATCGTTCCCTGCTATTCCTTCGCCTTCAACTCCAGCGAGTTCTACCAGCATCCAATGCGGAGGTGACAAACATTGCAGTAGCACCCGGTGGCCACTACGAGGCGGTACCAAAAGTGAGCAACTCTTCGTTGACTCACTTGTTAAACAGGCCGTTTTCACAGTCTTATTAAACCTATTTACAGCCTGGTCCAAAAAAACATTCTATTCAGAATGTTTAGTTCATATCTCCATGATAACACAATTTTATTTTTTTAGCAGGCTAGTTTTTATTTTATTGGAGGTTAAAATGTAATGAGTAATTAGGGGAGCGGCCTCTTGAGTGACAGCTAGCCGCTGACCCTCACCTCGCCTCGGAGGCTAGTTTTCAGGATAAGCATGCTATCTCTGTCATCTCGACCTCGACTGCGTTCATTCTTATTGTTCATTCCGGTTCCAAGATGCCTTGCTCTCCGGTCAACTGTACCAACCGATCGTTTAAAAACAAATGAGCTTACGAGCTAATTCGTGTACGTCACCTTTGGCGTATCTCCCCCCCCCCCCCCCCCCCAACGTCACATCAATGCCCTTCTTTGTTTAGAGGGAATGAGGCGGAGTCAAAATATGACAAGATGGCGACGCTCATAAGCCAAGAGAATTGGATGCAGTTGGAATAGCTGAGGTCTGCCATTTTATATACTATCTATGCCAGCATCCGCCTCCCCCCCCCCACATTGGCTGCTGAGCTCACCGCACACGCTTAAGATCATCATTTCCACAATCAGCTCAAAACAAAACAGGCAGAATGAGGGATCCTGAGAGTCAATGGATTTATTTTGCTACGCTTTCATTTCCAGCAAGTTATGGTAGCCTTCGCTCTTAAATAATGTTGATGGATAAAATTGATCTAATACACGCATGTGAGTGCGCGCACACACACACACACACACACACACACACACACACACACACACACACACACACACACACACACACACACACACACACACACACACACACACACACACACGACAGACGCAAACATATTCATAAATAAACAGAAACATATACATACACATACACACACATCTATAAATTCATAAATACAAACACACACATACTGTACATAAACACACACAAACTAAATATACACTTTTGGTGTGTGAGTGTGTGTGTTTGAGTAAGGTGTTGCAACATGCTCTGCGGAACGAATTGCAATTTTTGTCTCCAGTAAAGCTGGGATATAATGCAGTAGGATGAAAAACAATGATTGGAGTCCTCACTAGACAATAAAAGTGGTGTTGGACTGCAAGGTGGCCTGACTACAATGGACCCAATTTGGTTTGTATGAAAAAAGGAAAGAAATACAAAGTTGGACGACGAAATCCGTACGAAAGAATGAACTGAAAAGGAAAGGAACATTAGAGTTCTAACAGAGCCAATCAGAGGCGTTGATTGCTTTAAGGGTAGGGTACAGCTTATGTTAGTGTTACATTCAATGCCTATGAATGTTCCATTTCTATCCATGGTATCATGGTTAGTATCATGGTATTATCCGTAGGGTTGATGGATTGAAGGATTCACTTTATTAATCCCCAAGAGGGAAGTTTTATGAACAAGCACTGAACTCACCATAGAACAAACACATGAAACCACACAGACACTGCACTCAACAAGGCAAGGTCAACCACACGTGGCATTGCAGAGGCAATTCATGTTTAAATAATGTATGTATAATAAACTGGTAAAAGAATACATGTTAAAAAATATTGACAACACATTTCAATGCTGTTGAATCATAAATCAATGATAAAATCGTGTTTTTCTGTAATTCCAAACAAACCGACAACCAGCCATGTAACGTTTGCATGAACAAAGGAATGAATGAATGGCAAATGATGTGTGGGGTTTACAACAAATCTGAACCATAACCATACAACACAGGCTGGCTAGCCGTGCAGCTGCCATGGAGCTGAGCACCGGTCTGTTGGGAGACAACGTGAGCTGGCAGGTAGAAAGCTCTTAAACAGCTCTGAAGGTTCATGTGTTTCACCTTCAGTGGGCCATTCAGGAGTCAACCTACAACTGTCATAAGATCAATTCTTTGAGTTGGGATGGGTGTGGAGGTTATTTCATTCTTTATATTTTTCAAAAAAGGCAATTTATTTTGCATTATTGATGGCATTTTTTTTGTCACAGGAGAGTTTGAGTTTTGTCTCTTGGCAGTTGCACAATGTTGCCACGGCTGAAATCAACCCAGGGATTAATTTATCACTCATTATTATAATCTATACATTTAGTGTGAATCACGGCAGGGAAACTGTGGACACAAGCTTAGTCACAGGAGACAGTTATGTGTTGTTTTTTTCACATCTAATGGGAGGGTATTCTGTCGTGAATGGGCATTAATTGAAACAAGGTAATTGTTCAGTAATTATGTGTAATTTGGCCACACCCAATATTGAGAAGCACAGTAAACTATGTTGCTAGGAACTTTAGTTTAGGGGGGAATAGGACATTGCAAAGCAGGGCTTTTGAAGACTTATTCTCTGTTGTGTTTGATTGCTTTTTCGGATTTATGTTTGGACCATTTAATGGGATATTCTGAGTTTCAAAATAATTGACTTCTAAAACCTTCGTTTTTTGTTACCAATGTTTGTTGGGGTAAGAGCGGTGGTGGACTTAAGTTGATTTTAGAATCATTTCTGCCCTTATATTGCGACGGGAGCTATTTTGTTTATGTATCGCCTGAGAATGGCTATAATGGATCTCTTTTGATACTTTTAAAACGCTATAATGTGAAGAGCATTAAAAATGATGGCTGAAGGGAAAAAGCTACGTGAAGTTGCAGGATGATATGAGGTTTTCTACAGCCACATGTACATGTCTTTGTGTCTGTATGAAATAATTGGCAGTTTGATAGCCGATTGATCCAGATAGAGACCAAGACCATCATCTAACAATCATGATTTACTACGAGGTCTGAACTTTTTCAAAATCTTATAATAACAGTGCTGAAAATGCTCTCAGTACAATATTAAGTTGCTTTGGCTGAATAGTTATATACATTTCAGTGTAGGGTCTTCTTCACTGAGCTAGTTCTGTTTTTGGTTTCAACCCTAACCCTAACTGTCTATAGTCGTGGTACATCTTCCATGCACGAGGCAACTAAACAATTAAGACAATAAGACAGCAAGACAAGTAAACAAAGGTAAAAAAAAAAAAGACATGCATAGAAAAAAACCAAGAGATATATAGTTGAATTGACGGTGGGCTGGCTGGGCACGTAACCGTGACAATGACCAAGTCAGGGGTCACCAACCCGTTGGCCCAAGATTGTCTGATTTTTTTTAACACCTGGAGTTTCCCATTGAGCTACGCATTCCTTCTGCAGCATGTTGGGCTGTACTAAGATGCTCTCCAGATCTACTCCACAGAGATCGCCGTCATTAAGTGAGCTAAATAACAAACAGGACCCCAACTCCTCGAGACAAATCTGTTTTAAAACATAGAAATGTCCATTTGAAGCGACGCAAAAATTTTAGGTTTATATGGTTTATTCTGCTCAGTCTACCTTCAGAAGCTTTTATTCGCAAAAGAAATATGAAAAGGTTGACCTGCATCGGGCGATTCTATATCCTCGACTGGCCTTGCAGCGATGATTGCTCTCTGAGCTGCATAACGTTTCTCATTTAAATAGCGAAATTCACGAGCATCAGTGGATTTCTTTGTAACTACTTCAATAGAGTCCTTTTAAGCTATGGGCCTTAACTCTGATTAAATGGAGCGTAGCAGATGTGACTCTGAAGCACTCATTGTAGACAGTTTTTTTTCTCTGTTTAGATTTTTTTTTTTGCTTTGACTTGCTGACTTTGGCCAACTCTTAACAATATGCAGGTGGAGCGCTGGCAAGCAAAAAACAATCTTTCTGCTTTTGAATACTTTTAGTCTGCTTCTTGTGGAAGAATAAGGTTATAATCAATTAAATCAAAATAGAATTTTGTCAGAAAAGTGTCCATAAAACATTGACATAATGCCAAGGAGCGGTGGTAGTAATGAATACCTCGGTGCGAAGAAAATCATTCTGTGTGAGTGCTGATTTCCCTTTGGTTTCTGATTAAGTAGGATTGAAAATAAAACAAACATAAAGTGTCATCAGTCAGGTCAACCAAGCAATCAACGCAAAACATTGTCTATCTGTGCAAATGATAGTCCCTGGGTCTACTTTGACAGGACCAATTCTGAATGTCAAAAACCTGCACGTTCTCCCTGTTGTCGAAACTACTTGACAGATGTCTGGGGTTATTTTGAACCTACCATCTGTGACGCCTGCCGTCGGATATGAAAGAGTTGCACAACCAGCCCCCACTTGGACACACTCTGCTAGACCCCAGTGACCCCCCCCCGCGTGGAGCCTTGCTGAGGGTTTCATCATAGTTATGGTTACTATGACTACAGACAACACGCTTGTGACACTCACTCAATCTTACAGGGATATTTTCTGTTCCTGCCATTTATCAGGAGAGAGAATTGTTTAAGCTAAATGAAAGAACTAAGGCCTGGGGCTATGAAATGTGGTGATTTATTTTCTGGAATTTAAGATGTCAAGTGTTTTTGTATCCAACATACTAACAAAACATTCATACATATTTGAGTATGATTTATATTAACATATAGTGCATTATCATAAAATCGGCCAATTAGTGGAAAATGGTTCAATCGTTGCCTCCTTGATAGAAATCAAAAACAGGAGGCTATCTGTTAGTCAATAAATGACTGGCATGATTTCCAAGACAGATATATAAATCCAAAGGAAGGAAATAGAACACAAGAACGCATAGAGCAGCAATTGTCAAGGAATGAGGTTCCTTGATAGATTTATTAAAAGCATTTAGTTATTTAGTCCGTACCACGATTCATGTCATATCTTACAAGTAAGTAAGAATTATGATTCTCTATAATGTTTTCATAACAAATTTTTCTCAAAATCTCTCAACCATGAGAGAAATTATGAGAATGAAGAGAGAAAATAAATTACCCCCCTTTTTAAAAAAAAAAAAAAAAAGGGTGAAGGAGGACTATATAAAGATTATGGAGAAATTTAATTTCCACCAAGTTTGGTCAAATAGATGCCACTAAATTCTCTAACTGCGCCTTTAAGGCAGGGCTTACAACTAATTAGATGAATTAAATCCTAGAAGACTGCAGAGTAGACCAAAGAGGTCCTTCTGAGGTTAGAAACCAAGACAAAAATAAATCCACTCCTTAATACCTTCCTGTAAACTGCTCTTCATGCATTTCCTTTCATTCCACTTCTTGGACAGCGGTCATCACAAATGAGGCACTCGAAATGTTGCTGTGTTCGACTTTAATGGCAATGCTTTCATTCTGGGTAAACTCAAATTGCATTGCCACATAAGCTAATTGCACTCTGGACTAAGCCTCTCTCTCTCTCTCTCTCTCTCTCTCTCTCTCTCTCTCTCTCTCTCTCTCTCTCTCTCTCTCTCTCTCTCTTCTCTCTCTCTCTCTCTCCCTCTTCCTCTCTCTCCTCCTCTCTCTCTCTCTCGCCGTCGCTCTCTCCCCCCCCTCCGTCGCTCTCTCCTCTTCTCTCGACCGTCGCTCTCTCCCTGGACTCCCCCTCTCTCTCGTCTGCTCTCTTCTTCTCTCTCCTCTCTCTCCGCCCTCTCTCTCTCTTCTCCCTCTCCCTCGTCTCTCCGCCGTCTCTCTCGCCTCTCTCTCTTCTCTCTCCTCTCTCTCTCTCTCATTCTTTCAACTAGACAATTAGTATAAACTTCCTTTAACAATAGCTTTTCCACAATTAGAGTGTCCTCTCTCTGATACATGTCTGTTACTGTTGGATAGTTACTCGTATTTCTTCGACTATCTCTCTGTGCTCTAGTCTCTCTTTCGTCTCTGCTCTCTCTCTCTCTCTGCTCTCTCATCTTCATTTTATCAACCTAGAAATCCAACATTAGTATAAACTTGTCTTTAACAATAGCTTTTCCACAATTAGAGTGTCCTCCATCAATGATAGACCATGTTTGTGTCAGGGGTGGATTAACGTTATTGGTATTGCCTGTCACTGTTTTGTCCACACCGGCACAAAGTAGAACATTCTGCATTTCAGGTTTTTCCAAACTAAATTTCTAAGCTTTTCAAAGGTAACACACAAACAGACAAAGAGATGCCTTTGTATGGAGCATCTGGCCATTGCAGTCAATAGCTTTATCTTTTTTTCCTGTTGAAAATGCCTCTTAGAGAAACACAAAAGCTTTTAGCTGGGGCATTATTCCTTATCTTCTGTTTTGTAACTATCGCATTTGGGTGTTTTACTCAATCAGACCTCCGCTAAACTTTTAGAAGAAGACATATTTGGGACATTAACTAGGGGCTTGTTGCTCACGGCGCGTGGCGTGCCTCTGCAACCAAAAGGGAATCATACATCGTTGTCTACACTCCATTTTGTTTTTTTTTAATGATTCTCTGCCTCGCTGCTTGGTCTATAGGCAATTAACACTGGCAAGTGTTAATAGAGGTGGTTACTACAACAACAAAGAACAGCCACAGGCTAGCAGCATAGTCTACAACATTTCTCATTGAATTATCTTTTTATTTTTTTATGTTAAATATGATGTCACCTACTAAAGCTCTACTGCTGTGATGCGACAGCGTGTTTACTTTTGTTTACATTTTTAATTGTACGGCTCTGATGTAAGATGGTGCCTCGTTTAACATGGCCCCTGTGTTAAACGAGAACCGTGTTCATACGGTCGAAAACAAGAGAGCAGTGTGGGAGAGTACCACACTTGTACAGGGAAAAGATAATTACACATGCGTGGGAGGGAGCCCTCTGCAATTTGCTAATAGAATGCAGGTTTAAAACGTATGCATCAGTTGGTAAGGGTTAGCACATATGTATTGAATTTAAGTGACTATAAATCATATGGCAAAATGAATCAATCTTTTTTTGGTATCCAGAATAAATCCAGATGCATGAACCTTAATCTGTGCCAATCCATCATTTTTTAAATTGAACAATGTCCTATGAAACGTATTTTTCAACTGTTACTACTGACAGGGTGGGAGAAGTGTGGTTTATCGTCTCTGGAGACCTGGGTTCCGGTCCTGTTTATGGTCTGCAGCATGTGGTACACCGTAATGATGCGTTTTTTGGAAAAGTAA
>OLKM01000351.1:309133-349509 GCA_900291075.1 Melanogrammus aeglefinus | reverse complement strand
CTCTCTCTCTCGTCTCTCTCTCTCCTCTCTCTCTCTCTTCTCTCTCTCTCTCTCCTCTGGTTCGTCTCTCAATGAGCTAATTCTCACATCTCCTCGCTCTCTCAGCTAATTCTCTCTCTCTCTCTCTCTCTCTCTCTCTCTCTCTCTCTCTCTCTCTCTCTCTCTCTCTCTCTCTCTCTCTCTCTCTCCCTTTCTGTTTCTCTCTCAAAAGCTGGTTCTCTCTGTCTCTTTCTCTCCCTTCCTCCTGTCAATCAAAATAGAGACGCTTTAACCTCTAGGCCAGGTTTCCATGATGTTAGGAGGAACCTGGAAAATAAAAAGACCTGCAGTTCACGTTGTCTCGGCCAATACTGAGAGAGTGTTGTCTCAGCACTCATTTAAGTGTATTTGTGTTTGTGTACATATGTGTGTGTGTGTGTCTGTTTGTGTACGTGTACGTGTGGCTGTGTGTGTTTATGTTTGTGTAAGTGTACGTGTGTGTGTGCGTGTGTGTGTGTGTGTGTGTGTGTGTGTGTGTGTGTGTGTGTGTGTGTGTGTGTGGTTGTGATTGTGCACATATGTATGTGTGCGTGTTTGTGTATGTGAACATGTGTGTATGTATGTGTGTGTGTATTTGCACAGACACGGGGTGTTGATTCAGCTGGGGAGTCCTGAATGTCTCCCCGCTAACTGACAGCGCTTGTCACTAGGCACTTGCATGCAATCATGACTCAATAAGACTAGGGGGGGACCAGGGGGGGGGGATTAAGGGATGGGGGTCAGGAAGACGGACCTCGGGGCTGGGGTTTAAGGGACGTGCAGCTCTTTGCCCCAAAAAACGACCTCCCGGGAGAATAGTGGCTAACATGAGGAATCATTTGGTCCCGGTTGGCCTGTAATAGAAGTAGCCGGGCTCCCAGCGAAGTCAGCTCCACAATCTCCGTGGGGAAAGGAAAGCTCGAAGCGGTCAAGTGACCACCCTTGTCTCCCCCCATGACAAGCTGGAAAGTTAGGCTGGAGCTTCTTTTCTCCATGGGCCCTTCGAGACTAGCGGTCTGCTGGGGACTGCTTTCTTAAGAACCGCCTCTGGATTTTCTCATGTTGGCTGCACAGCGGCCCTAAATTAGCACTAGGTCATTTTCCTGAACGTGGCCTCCAGAGTTCAAGAGAAAAGCGGAAAAGAGGCAGAGGAATTAAAGGGGGAGAAGAACAAAAGACTTGCTCGACAGCTCACTTGTCTTCGGTGAGAAACACGTCGGTTTCAAACCTCCACCATTGGCGTTGTGAGTTTTTAATGAGGCCAGGGACAGGGTGCTACGCTCAATAATTCTAGTGAAAACCAAGCGTTAAAAAAAAGCCAAAAAGCAATCCTTGGGTTGCCCTTAGGGGCCGACCACGTCTTGATCCAAAGAAAGCAGGGTTATGGCGCTGGAGGGGTGGGGCAGGAGCTGGGTACTAAACACTTTATAGCCTCTTGTGTCATAATGGCGATGAATCCCCTACTTATTCTCGTGGCACGACATAGCTGCTCCTCCCTACAAGTCACCGGGGAGTCCCTTACCCAGATGGGAGTCAAAAGCGATTACTTTGCATTTGCCCGTTATGAGTAAAAGTATTAAAATGTTACTGAACTCAACTGCAGATCAAGCCTACTTAAGAGTCCACGCTTCACATGTTTATGCGTTTACTAAAGAGGTTAAAAAAACCACAGGAGTATCCAAATCCTCACGTGTGTTGTCTTCTACCCTGCCTGCCTCCAAGATGCTGATACTAATTGGCCTGGCGTTGTGAAGTTGGCCAAAAGACAACAACAACAAAAAAAGGCTACGGTTTGGATGGGAACCAGCTAATGTTCTTAACGATACCAGTTTTGTAAACCCTAAACATCTGTTGCCCATGGCCAACCCAAATACACCGAGAGCGGACCTACTGGTGGTGCTGCCTGATGGGCGGCGGCCGGGGCCCCTGCGGGGCCTGCAGCACGTGCGTGCGGCTAGCTGACCCCGCTCTCGCCGAGGGAGCGCTGCTCCACTCCCTGTTTGGCAGCTGGAACTGGTTATTATGCACTGTTGTACCAGCTGCAGTAAGCGCTTCAAAATAACGTTCACCTAGCATAACAAGAGACCTTTTGTTGGGAACAATGGTTTGGTCAATCCCTTTCATTTTGGCTGTTATTTCGTTTCGGTCGTTATTCCGTCTTGGATGGTCTTGGGGCCATGAGACTGAATCCTCACCTCACCTATGGCGTAAAATCTTAAGACCCTATCACCAAAGCTGCTGCTGGGAAAGATCTTTGTTACAGCAGCTATTCATCAGCTATGGTCTACAGTATGGTGTTATATTGCACATAAACAGTCATTTGATCCAGAGTAATCCCTATTCAAAAGTAATGAAACACCCATGCCTCTACAATTTTGTCACAATTGTGTTACGAACAAAAACAGCCTTCATACATAACATTCTACACATTCTATAACAATATTCGTCGTCAAACCAGGAATAACATTTTCTTGCTATCTGCACATCCAAAGCAACCAGACCCATTACTCTCCAACAACCTTGAAGTTAAGCTGCACATGTAACTTGTAGTTATTTCAGTAAAGCTGCTTAACAGTCGGTTCCCAAATGTTGCTTTTCGTGCCAAGTTTTTTTTCCCCCCCCCCCATCATCGTAATAAACTCGCAGAAGTCAAACTACTTCTGTCCGCATCGCAGAATTGTGATTGTGTGTGGCCAACCGCATTCTATATTTATTCAAATTACACGTCTCCCAAGACATAAACACTCTGGTAAAGTACAGCGCTTGGGTAAATGTACTTAGTTACTCTGGACCACTGGGTCTTGCCACAGGCCTTCCGCCAGGTAGATCCAGTAGAAGCCAGCAACCGGAGGCTCTGGCATCTTTATTTTCCCAGATGTGGAACAACGGAGTGAGGTGTGTAGCTTACAGTACATCGAGCTAAACTTGCCTATAGCCCAAAAAAAGATTGCCAAGTAATGCCCAAGTGCACATAACTCCAGCCTCTACTTCGCCCACTATCCTTGCTTTCAATTTGACTATCAATGACGTTGTTCCTTCCTACTTGTGTCAGTCGCTTAACTTTGTCTTCTCTCTGGACTTCAGTTTGGATTTTTTCCCTTTGGCCTGTACTGAACCATTGCCCCTTCCTTCCTCGTCCTCCTTCCCCCTCATCTCCCCAGTCCCAGGGCCTTTTGCTGTGGCCGGTGGATGGCAGTGGAAGCTTCTGTGTGTGGATGCACTGCGCTGCATGCCAGATCAGTGGTTTGGGGAAAACTAAAGAGTCCCCAAAGCCCTGCTGCAAGGGGCCATGGGACTGGAGTGAAGAGACTGGAGGTCCCTCAGGGGGAGAGAGAGAGGGAGAGAGAGAGAGAGAGAGGAGAGAGAGAGAGAGAAGAGAGAGAGAGAGAGAGAGAGAGAGAGGAGCGAGGAGAGAGAGAGAAGAAGAGAGAGAGAGAGAGAGAGAGAGAGAGGGAGAGAGGAGGAGAGGGAGAGGGAGAGAGAGAGAGAGAGAGAGAGAGAGAGAGAGAGAGAGAGAGAGGGAGAGAGAGAGAGAGAGAGAGAGAGAGAGAGAGAGAGAGAGAGAGAGAGAGAGAGAGAGAGAGAGACAGGGGGTCCCACCAGCACATCCGCCTGACCGTACTAGGGTGACGATGTGAAGATAATAATAAATCCTCATGAACATGAAGACTAAAGGGTACATGAGATACCACAGAATCTCTGAATTCTTTCAATCACTCCCCCCCCCTGCTGTCCACTGCTGATGCAGAGATTAGTAGGAAGGATTCTGTGGTGAGGGACATGTGCGCTTTTTGATTACCGACCAATATATCCCCCCCCCCCAAACCTGCCCCCACCACCACCCCACTTTTTGATGTGGTTGGAGAACGAAGAAATAAATATATAGAAAAGTCCAGAGTGGTTCCTGTATGGAAGCCAAGCAGGATATGTGTCTAGTGGTGGATTCTCCATGAATTAAAGATGTAAGAAAAAAAAAAGAGCCACTTACAGACTACTGAGTACAGACTGCAGTCAAGCGTGCTCAGCTCAGTGAGGGTTGGGTGGGGTGGGGGGGTGGGGGAGGCATGTGCACATGCACCCTCCCAACGGGGGCCTGGGGAAGGCTGTGATGAAGACATCTCTTGCTCTGAAGAGTCAAAGCGTGTCTTTATAATGGAGGGAACAGAGAGAGAGAGATAGATGGAGAGAGGGAGAGAGAGAATCAAACACACACACACACACACACACACACACACACACACACACACACACACACACACACACACACACACACACACACACACACACACACACACACACACACACACACACACACACACATATCTTTTGACAAGCGCATAACATGGCGTGAAATCTCTACTGTGGGAGACTCTCTGCAGTAACTCTGTGATGACCTATCTCACCACGGAGAACAAGAAGCAATTATGCCCCAGATACCGGGCGTGAGAGACAGGACCGGCCCCCCATGACCTCCCTGGTGCCCTCCCCACTCTCCCTTCATAGATGGGAATTGGTGGGGTGAGGGAGGGGGTACGATGTCACACAAGATCATATAGTATATATCAGCAGGTGGATAGGTGCAGGAGCAGGCTCAGAACAAAGGGGTTTAACAACTAGAGAGAGAGCGGGAGAGAGAGAGAGAGAGAGAGAGAGAGAGAGAGAGAGAGAGAGAGAGAGAGAGAGAGAGAGAGAGAGAGGGAGAGGAGAGAGAGAGGAGAGAGAGAGAGAGAGAGAGAGAGAGAGAGAGAGAGAGAGAGAGAGGGCAGGGGGTCCCTCTTATATTCTGTCAGACGAGTTAGATGGTTAGATGGCAGAATAACGAATATGCTCACGTCTGTTTCACTGCTGATTGTTTTTTTTTGTAAATTTTTATCTTAATAAGTAGTTAAATCCAATTGGAAAACCATCCAGGACACGCTGGTTTATCTAAAAGTTCAGTTCAAGTAAAGTCTCCTATGAACCATGATACCCTTTCTAGCCCTTTGGAATAGTGGGTAGCACTAAAGAAGGACCACTCGTAGACTCGCATCATGGAGGAACATTCCAGCGTGAACGGCATGGTAACACCCCAAAACTATGCACTTTTATATTTAGTTCCCTTACCCTTTCAAAATGTCTCTCATACACGCATGCATGCATGCAAGCACGCACACACACACACACACACACACACACACACACACACACACACACACACACACACACACACACACACACACAACACACACACGACACACACACACACACACACACACACACACACACACACACACACACACACACAACACACACACACACACACACGAACACACACACACACACACACACCACACACACACACACACACACACACACACACACACACACACACACACACACACACACACACACACACACACACACACAAACATCCCTTCAAACTCTCACATTCAGAGAGATGGATAGAGAGAAAAAACCAGAAAGAAGGGTCAATAAATGCTTTTTTTGTATTGATAGAAATATATTCTCATTCATTTATTTTTTGCGCCTCATGCTGGCAGAAACATCCCCATGGGATCTCCTCATCCAGCTCCCCTCTAACATAGGCCAAATGACCACTAGGGACCCACGTATACCACCATATGTATCAGAGTGAGAAAGACACCGAAACACAAACTGCACCTGTTGTGTGTGTTGTTGTCTGTATGTGTGTGTGTGTGTGTGTGTGTGTGTGTGTGTGTGTGTGTGTGTGTGTGTGTGTGTGTGTGTGTGTGTGTGTGTGTGTGTGTGTGTGTGTGTGTGTGTGTGTGTGTGTGTGTGTGTGTGTGTGTGTGTGTGTGTGTGTGTGTGTGTGTTTGTGTGTGTGTGTGTGTGTGTGTGTGTGTGTGTGTTGTGTGTGTGTGTGTGTGTGTGTGTGTGTGTGTGTGTGTGGTGTGTGTGTGTGTGTGTGTGTGTGTGTGTGTGTGTGTGTGTGTGTGTGTGTGTTTGTGTACCCCATGTCCCCGGGCCCACCAGTGTACACTTCAGAATGAGATGACAATAAAAACAGAACAGGCAGCCTGCTTTAAGGTAAGCATACTTGAGATGGGCTCACACACCGATTAGATTGGTTTGAATGACAACGTTGTAATAAACTGTGGTACAGTTGTTTATTTATATGCTCTTGCCTAAGGCGCCATTCTAAATTCTACCATCCTTCTCCAGGGCCAGACTTCAGAAAGCCTATAAAAGCAAGCAAACTGATACCATTTCATGATATGATAGCATTCCAATCGAATTGTTGGACTGGTGCCTGCAATTCATTCATCATCTCCTACTTCATTTTACGAAACAAAATAAGTCACCCATCAAACTGTTAGGTTATATTCTCCTTAACACATGCTCTGTGAATTTGTGTATGCGATTTTATTTTATTTTAGCTACTTAATGATTTACTGGTTCGTATAATTTCCAAGTCCAATGCTCCCTAATGGCAGGGTAAATACATGAAGTTAAGCATTTGATTCACATGTATTATTTATGAACACATATTTCCCATGTTATCCTGTTCGATGGTCTTGTTGTGATTGGTTTGCTACAAGGGGTTTTGGGCACTGGACACTGAAATAAGTTTTTCAGAGTGTGCTCCAGCTACAGGCACAGCAAGAGCTGTGCTAAGCAATTTCTTTTAAATCAAACACACACTGCAGCGTTACGAACTCCGCAGATACTGCTCAACTGAGGACTGCCAGAGAGCAAGTGTGGACAGCACCTGAATGTCAAATATGTGCCTTGAATGTGAAAAAGGGAAAATGCATGAAAAACTGTGATGTGCCATGGCTCAGAAGTGAAATGAAAAAAGTTTCTTGATCATTAATTACTTAACATATTTTCTACTTCCCGTACCAAGTATGTAGTGTAATGCGGCACTGTGAAGTCTACAAACAACACCAAATCCACAGGCTCCTGTAAGCCACTCAGTGGATAAGTGTGACCGGTCCTGTTTTGGTCATTATGCCTGCTCCAAACCCGATGTACCAGTGGTGGCTGGTGGTGAGTGGATCCACCCTGCCACTGGAACCAAAAGGAACTTTAACAGACTGGCTCACGCCACACAAGCGACCGATCGAAAGCTTTAGGTGTTATTTTCCTGCCTTGCTTTTCTCTCTGTATTTGACTTCTTACTACATAGCAACGTGTGCGCTGTTCCACCAGCTGTGTGTTGCCCCTGCTCTCATTTGGGCTATGATTTGATTCCAAATATGCAATCACAATATTTGTCTCTTTCCTATGTTAGCATCATTGATACTATTATACAACTTTGCACTGTCAACCTATCCCTATCCTATCCGTCCAAACCTATGGTCCTATTAGAACCCCAAGACTACTTTTTCAGCAGTGTCGTCAACTTGTGCAGTGATGTGCCTGTGTGAGCAAAGTGTGTGAATGGCTTCCTCCTGTGTCAAGCACCAAGATGACCAGGACCTCAGCAGCTGCCCAGGGTTCCCCCCCATCGGTCCAGCTCCAAGGCCAGTGTCCGTTGCCAAGCACATGTCTATTCAATCAGAGATTACAGTGAGCTCCACTGTAGCCCTCTGTCTACCTGGACTGATCCACCATGCAGAGGGACACCGGTGGGCTGATGCCAGCAGCTTGCTACACCACCAGCCCCCCCCCCCCCACACCCCATCCCCTGCTTATGTCACTCTGACAGAGCGCAGTAGCGCTGAGATCCACTGCCCAGCCATCCGGGGGTTTGGGGGCACCCAGTTACCCATTGTGTGTGGCTGTTGGAGGAGACTGGACCTGGCATGGGGTCTTAGTGATGTAGTGACTAAATGCTGGCAAGGTAAGACCTTATAAATAAAGATGGACGCCTTTTCGGTTCGTTGGACAGGCTTTCCAAATGGCAGGCGATGTAAGCAGGTGAGATATGATGAGCACTACACAGTTGATCGCTCATGCGGGGCAGGATAGTGTAGTGGGTATTTGTGTTTGACTCCGAGCCAGTTCGGTTTCGATCCCAAATGTCCACAGTCTCTTGAGTCTATCTGAATGATGCCTTCGGCTTTCTGAAGAAGAGCTTAAAAGTCAATAATTTTCCATAACCATAATTTTAATTCTGGCACAATCAACTCCTACCTGTGTACCATTGCTTGAGGACTCCTCTTCTTCCTTTTCCGCTTCTGTGTGTATTGCATTCCTTGCTTGGGTCAGGTGCCTGCTCGTATGTCATCATCAACATCCAGCTTATACAACACAGCACATTGACCATGGGAATCTCATAACGTTAAGTAAGTCAGACATTATCATGGCATGCTAGTATCTGGCACACACACACGCACGCGCACACACACACACACACACACACACACCACACACACACCACACACACACCACACACACACACACAGCACACACACACACACACACACACACACACACACACACACACACACACAAACACGTGCACTACAAGTTCCTGATATGTACTTAATGTGAACTACTATCTACACTAATCAGCCTGAACAATGCATTGAGGTCAGAGAGGAAAGCACATTTATATTGAATAAAAATATGGGCCCACAAGGGTTTCCAGCAATCGTTTTCATGTTTTAACTCAAGAGAGGGAAAAACATAATAAAGAATTTATTAAAGCATTGGATCAAATCATCTTTCCTAAATTGAGGAGACTGAAGCCCTTAGGTCCACAATTAGTCTTAAGTTTATCAACTTATTTTCTTCCAGGGATTAACTGTGATTCTGCACCACAACAAATCTGCTATGTGTGTGTGCTGAAATACAAAATAACATTTATATTTCATGCACAAAACACAAATAACAATATACAATTGACATGTATATTTTGTTCAGTTTTATTGAGTTTGTGACCTTTGTCCTTTATTGACAGAAAACTGAGGAAAGGGCTGAAAGAGAGAGGGACTGGCAGAGGGGACCGCAGGTCGGGATTGAACGGGGCCACCGTAAACCAGGCCTTATGCCTGTGTTTACACCAATGAGACTCAATGGCCAAGTCATGAATGAGAGGGTCATTCCTCTACATTGACGCTAACAGGTAAATATTTAGGGAGGCTTCACGGTCCATTCATCAGTGCCAGCGGTTCCCTAATGAAGAGCCCTGAACATAGGCTGGCTCGGTGACAGGCGGCCACTGTGAAAACACCAGCCTGCTCTCTCCATTACTGTGAACGGCTGTTTGCTTTGATTCAATACCATTGACTTTGTCAAACACATGTCGGCTAATGGGCCGTTTGCCACAGTAGCAAGAGAGACGCCGTTGTTTGACATAGCTTAGAATGGGAGAAAATAAAGAAAAGTTCAAACCCTTTTGGAGTCAACCCAGATCACGAGGAGCGCCACAAATCCCACTGAATTAGAGCTTTATAGCTCTGTTGTCGTCGACGCGTTAGCTTCCATATTGAAAAGTGATTTTCGCCAGACGACCGCTAGCTGTTTCCCATTAGGCTCACACACAGTAAGTAGCGCTAGTCCGCACCGGTGGCCCTCGTCCAAACAAACCCCACTGCAGGCTCCATTAGAGATACACGGCGCTCAGAGCGATGATGATGTCATCCAGCCACGCCGCCACCGCCCCCCCGCCCCCCTGGGGCTTTCGTAGGGTCAGCTGGCGGGAATGCACACCTCTCTCCCCCACCGCCACCCCCACCTCATCTTGCAACGAGGCTAGGTGAATACACATCTGTGAAAACAAGCCTGAGCGACAGCCTGAAATGGGAGGTGGGAGGTGGGATGGGAGCAGGGGGTGTGCGAGCTGGGAGGGAGGGAGGGAGGGAGGGAGGGAGGGAGGAGGGAGGGAGGGAGGGAGAGGGTGAAAATAACAAATAATAGCTTGGCGCTCCGCTCGGCGCGGCTATAAAACAAGACAACGATGAGTCCTGCCCCGCGTAGCCGACTGCTGGAGGGATAGAGGAGGCCGTGTCGGCCTGTCAGGGAGGCAGGGTGGGGGCGTGTGGCTGGCTGCGTGGGGGGGGGATGAATAGTGGAACACAGGGGCTGTTGGCCGGGTCAGGGGGAGCGGCCCTGATAAAACCCTGCTCAGCGATCCCAGTCCTACTCCTCTTCCTCCGTGTCATCGCTGGAGCCGCCGCTGGAAACAATGCGGATAATGAGGGAGGAATGTGTGTTGTGGAGGAGCAGTGTGTGTACACACACACACACACACACACACCCACACCCTCACACACACACATACACATGCATGCATTATCCACACACACACACACACACACACACACACACACACACACACACACACACACACACACACACACACACACACACACACACACACACACACACACACATGCATGCATTCATACACACACACACACACACACACACACACACACACACACACACACACACACACACACACACACACACACACACACACACACACACACACACACACACACACAGGTACATGCAAATATAAACATACACACACACACACACGTAAAAAAAACACTTACATGCAGACACACTTGCACACGCCCAAGCAACCAAAAACACACACAAATAAAGGTAAATGGGGAGAGCCTTGCAACTATGCAAGCATTTTTTGTCACACACACACACAACACACACACACACACACACACACACACACACACACACACACACACACACACACACACACACACACACAACACACACACACACACACACACACACACACACACACACACACACACACCACACACATTGGTAGATGCTTTCACAATAAAAATCATACAATAGTTCATACATTCGCAGCAGTGGGAATCTAACTCCTATCCTTGCAGCGTTGAGGCAAAAGGCAATTTCGATTTATAAAATAATTAGAAAGCAGGCATTGAATTCCACCTGAATTTTGTAATCTAGAGTTGGCATATCTGGAAAGCCTAATTAATTCATTAATTTTAACACTGATAGTATTTTCCCATGAACCTTTGATCGGTCTTAATTCCTGGAATTGCCATTATCATGTTCATTGTATCATTCTTAAAATGCCTTTTGAGTTCATTTTTTAAGATTTATTTTTCAAAAGTGATTATAATGTAACATTTAGAACAACACAAATATATATACCGTTCATTTATAATTGTACTGTATTTTCGCTAATTTTATTTAGAGATTGTTATTGTTTTTGTTTTTTTGCAACATAGGCAGTTGCTTCTGATAAATGAACAGGATACAACTAACATCTAAACTATTTATCGCGTTATGTAAATGTTTATGTTCCAGGCTGAGGGGCTGGAAACACAGTGCATAGCCTGCTATAGTTAGCAGCCTATCCAGGACCTGGCGGGGTGGGACCTCCGCTGCTCCCACGCCAAGCCGGCTGCCGGACAATCCCCACCAACAAGTCCAGGGGCGACGATACGAGCAGATGGAGAGACTCGACAACCTGTTGACAACACCATGACATAGACCTACAGCTCCCAAGATAAACTCATTCACTTTTTTTTGATTTACGTTTAAGTGCGCTGTGTACGCCTCCCCTGTGGGAGGAGGAACGTGTCGGTCCTGACAAGTTAAGTTTTCAAAGCTTCTTACCGCGAAAGTGAAACAGCGGTGTGTGACATGTTGTTTTCCCAGACGAGTTCTGCAGCAGCCTACTGTACCGGACACATTTGGAAAGATTCAAACTCGGAAATAAAAAAAGAAACGAATGGAGAAGATGACACATGCGAAGTTGTTCTCGAAGCCCGCTCTTGCCAATGCTCGTTGGGTTCAATGGAAAAGTGAAGTTTGGACGCTTCGCCACAATACGTAGAGCAGCAGGTGACGCGGACCCGAGCAGCAGCAGAAGCAGCCCCGCTGAAAGACTCCAGGCTGCACCGTCACCAGCGGTTTCACAAAAGGGACCAGTGAAATGGTTTCGAGTTGTCATACAAACTGGAAAGACCTAACTTAAAGGGGGACCTTTTCTTTTTTTATGGTCTTTGATTCTTCAACCACAACAAACCAACATGCAACTGTTGAGTTTACTGTGTGTCATGGTTGCGTTTTGGAAGTCGTGCTTGACCAACAGGAGCTGTCCGGATCTGATCATTGACAGCTGTCACTGCCCCGCCGAGAGGTCAAAGCAATTAAGCAGACTTCCGGTTCGCATCAAAGTGGTGTGTGATGATGTGGAGTTAATGGATACATTACAGCCCAGCTCTCTGCCAAACCAAACTGTCGCCCTGTGAGTACAAACACACCCTGTGTCATGCGCTGTCATTACTTAGGAATGAGGTCCCCGATGGGACGGGAATGTACATACCCATCACCTCCAAGGCCCAATCTAACAAGTCTAATTACTCGCTTGTAGATGTGTTTTTAACCTGAGAACATTGTGTAATTCGTCTCACAATTTGATTCATGGAATTACACTCATTGATGCCAAAGGTGTATGGTGATATGTCACTGTCAGACGCAAGTCTTTCACTTCCCACGTTGCTGTTGGAGCATAATATTTGCATGGTATTCAAAGTAATTCTTACAGATTCATTGTACTTTGAGAGCTTTCTCGAGACCAGAGTGTTCTTTTAGTTTATAGCTGTGGACACAATATATGAAATAGCACTTTAACAATTGAGCGAATGATTGACTGCAACAGTAATTGTCTGTTGTATTCATGGGAATTTAATATAATCCGTTTACTGCTGTCAGCCGTTGAGAAAGTAAAAGCCCTGCCTCATGGGCCTGTGAGATGTTCAGAAGTCCCGTGAGAAGTTCAGAACCTTAAGAGATAGAATAGTGGCATTCATTTTCTCATTGATTTGTTAATTGTGACATTTCTATATCCATTCTTTATTTTCAATCACATTGCCTGAAAACTATTTAGGCAAATACTGCCTTCCACAAATTGTACAAGTTGCATATTTTCACAGCAAGAGTAACAAGCCGTCCCAATATAAATAGCTATAGATATGTTGGTGGTTGCTGCCAGGGGAAGTTTACTGCCATGCCAGTGTTTGGAGTGTGAAATTATTTCTGACAACAATATTAAAATGGGCCAGTAATCAAATGTCATAAAAATGTCTGAAGACTAGTTAAATTAATTTTATAAACGCATGCAAACCAACAAATGACATATTGGTGTCCACATTTATTCCCATCCGAATATCTTGATTGGAATGGGGCCTAGCAAATCCTTGATGTGTCTCGGCTTTTCCTATCACGGCAGAGTTATGCTAACACATTTAGTTTTTGGAAATGCAATATTGTCATTTGAGCATTTGTGCCGGCGACTCTTTTGGCTCTCTTCTGTGATTTCATTTATCATGTGCAAAAAATTGAATGCTCCATAGAGCTAATAAAAATAAAATCACCTCAATTGCATAACTGTATTGTATCTGTACTATTTGCATGAACAATTCATCATGCAATGCTTTATTCGCCATACATAAAGCAACAATTTGTTATGCTTCAAATAAATGTTTGCAAACCACCATAGATTGACAGACAAAGTCATCGAATGGTCCTTTTAATAGGAAGAAAAAGCAAGCAATATCCCTGACTTCTCTGTTACTGTGACTTAAAGGCTTCCTTTTGTGCTTCTTCCTAATTATTTTCTTCTCAAACGAGTCATGAAACATTCTGTTGTTCTATGGCTCCATCTGAGCAAATCTGAATAAGGTCCTGCGCCATTCAGAGGTCGGTCCAATTCCTAGGTGGGCTATATATTCTGATGATCTTCAGCAGCACCTTGGCAGGCCAGGAAGCAGTTTTCCTGTACTAGGAAGCGTGACCTTTGTCGGGGCTGAAGTGGCTTCCCAGCTCTCTCTTTTGTTTAGGCATGCTGTGCAAATAAATAGATATATCAGAGAGGGAAGTATGCACATACCGATGTCCCGTTCCTCTCCCCTCCCCGCCCCCTAGGATGTCCAACAAATCTCCTCAATGTCTCCCCAAAGCCAGCTCCTTCTCCTACGCTGGCTCCCCATTCAACACACACACACACACACACACACACACACACACCACACACACACACACACACACCACACACACACACACACACACACACACACACACACACACACACACACAATAAGCAACATGTAGCCCCACTATTTCCTCCTCAGAACGGTGGATTCTCTTTTTCAATTCTCTTCTTCTCCATTTGTGTATATTAACATAGGATTTCAATCTCCATCGCCTATTAAAGGGCGCAGCCGGGCTGCTCTGTGCTAACGCTGTTTGGCCTCCGCTGTAGCCATTAAACGGTCATTAGGGGGGAGGGGGCACTGCTATGACGCATCCGAAGAGAGAGAAGAGAGAGAGAGAGAGAGAGAGAGAGAGAGAGAGAGAGAGAGAGAGAGAGAGAGAGAGAGAGAGAGAGAGAGAGAGAGAGAGAGAGAGAGAGAGAGAGAGAGAGAGAGAGAGAGAGAGAGAGAGAGAGAGAGAGAGAGAGAGAGAGAGAGAGAGAGAGAGAGAGAGAGAGAGAGAGAGAGAGAGAGAGATTTGAGATTTGAGCAGCTATGACATTGCCACCCCACTATCCACTGACAGCTCTTCACATCCAGCATTTGATGCTACTTTGACTGATTGATTGTTCCTTTTCCTGTGGGTGGTGGTTGAGTGTCATAGTGGAGGTAGTGGTGGTGTGGTTGGTCATGGTAGTGGTGGTTGCCAAGTGGAGGTAGTGGTGGAGATAGTGAAGGTGGTGTAGATCAGGGGTTTTCAAACTTTGAGTGTGTGTGGACCCCTTTTTATAATCAAGAATTTTCAAGGACCACCTTATAATACACATAATAAAATATGTCTACACACAGTCCTTCCTGAATTACCCACACCTCTATATTATATATATATATATATTTAATATATTTATTTAAAGCGTCCAAGGGCGTAATCAGGTATCAAATATTTACATAAAGTCAAATATCAAATCTTCTCAAAGTCCTCAACGAACAGGCTGGGAGTTTGTCCAAGTAACATGTGCAAATCATTTCAGAAACGGGAGATCAAGCAACTTACTGGAAATTTAATAATAGGCCTTATGTCTTCCATTTATAATTTAAAACAAATCGTTTCAAATATACGCTGCCAATATATAAAGGCTATGCATGTGATGTGATCACAAACTCTGGCCCTATGCACATTTAACGAAAACACAGTAGGCCTACTCCTGGTTAAAAATAATAAAAATGAAAAATTCTAATTTATTTTGTTAATATTAATTTACAAAAATATAGGCATATATTAAAAGCAAAAGAACAACTAGCCTAAACAAATGCTCACCTAATGAGGTGGATGATGTTGCTTTGCAGACATTAATTTCTGTATGTCAGGTTCCAGTGATGACAGCCTCAATCTGAGATCTGGTTCAATACTTAGTCTGTTCCGATATTTTGTCTATAACATGACCAGGGATGAAAATCCTGATTCACAGAGGTAAGTGTTTGGAAAAGGCACAAGCAGCTTCAGGGCTTTGTCGGAAAGATTGAGCTAATCCTTGGCAACTTTCAGCAAATCGAAACCTTCAATTTAATTTAAATTGTATATGATACATACATATTTTTAATCTTTTATACCAAATATTTTTTCTGAAAAAAATATTTTATATTTTAGTCTGCTTTTCCACGGACCACCTGCAGTACCGTCGCAAACCACTGGTGGTCCGCGGACCACAGTTTGAAAATCACTGTTGTAGATAGTGGTCATGGTGGTGGTAGTGGTCATGGTGGTGGTCATTGAGGAGCAAGTGGTGATGGTGTTGATAGTGGTGGTGGAGATTGTGGTGGTCATGGTGGAGGTAGTAGTGGTGGTGGGGTCAGTGACCTCTATATACCATCAGCAGCAGTGAAGTATAGTTGAGACGAGCCGTTCTCCGTGGGGAAAAAATACTTCCGTAATTGTTGCTGACAGCTGTCTCTTGGATGTGTAGGGCCACTGGAGAGAGAGGGAAAGGGAGGGAGAGTGAGGGAGAGAGAACCGGATTGTGAAGGACAATGAGAGTAAAGAAAAGGGGGGTGGGGGCAGGTGGGGGACACAGAGAGGCGGTGAAAGAGAAGTTGGAAGTGACAAGGGAGGGATCTCTTGACACACCCAGGAGTGTACAGAAGCAGTGTGCTGGAGCTGATGTAGCGACATCCTGTGCTGGCAGGAGTTTAGACCGTGTGTCACCGCAGTGATGCATAGATTATTTCCTGCTGTTGTGCCGAAACCTGGAGCGGGACTTTGTGGTGGTTTGAACAGGAGATTATTACGCATGGATCTGACTAATCTGTTAAACCTGATGACTGCACAGATAGCTATGGATCGTCACACTGGGAAGGTTGAGCCACACTAAAGTTTTTAATTTCCTATCAAGGGTCCATTCGCCATAGCAAACATTCTGCCAATGTTAACCGTCTCTAGAGGAACCGGGGGCTACAAAGCATCACATGATGGTGCATTGGTGCTTCTCCCCCTGCAAGACATTGCTGTGTTTTTCAAGTCCTTAAAACCATGAGGCGAGGAGGAGTAAGGCCTTCCATCATGGACACCTAGTCAGACCTGCTACTGTACGGCTCAGCCCAAGGCTGAGGGCGCCCTACCACCGACACCACCACCGGCACCACCCGCAGCCGCCACCACCACCACCACCACCACCACCATCAACAGCACCACCACCACCACGAATGCCGCCACCACCACCACACCACCACCACCACCACCCACCACCCACCACCACCACCACCATCAACAAGCAACCACCACCATCAAACAGCACCACCACCACCACGAATGGCACCACAGCCACCCCTACCACCACCACCACCACCAACGGCACCACAGCCACCCCTACCACCACCACCACCACCACCAATGGCACCACAGCCACCCCTACCATCACCACCACCACCACCACCACCAATGGCACCACCCCCACCACCGCCCACCACCACCACCACCAATGGCACCACCCCCACCACCACCACCACCAGCACTACCACCACCACCACCAATGGCACCACCCACACCACCACTACCACCACCAATGGCACCACCCCCACCACCACCACCAATGGCACCACCCCCACCACCACCACCACCACCACCACCACCATCATTCAGTAGACAGATACGAGAGGATGCTTGTGCTGTTTTAGGGTAAGAGAGTTTACAGTAGTGAATGGCTAAATAAAGGCTATGGGAGCATCCTGTAGCTATCATAATGCATCATAATGGCAGGAACAACACTCCAGACACATCAGGATGCAGCAGCCACGTCCCCTACCCCCTCGATCCCTCAACGCCCCCACCCCAAATACAGTGGGCGGATCTAGACTGTGTTAGTGCACCATGAGGGACTGAACGGCAATATGGAAGATGGTCTAATTTAATCTGTACTTATCTTCATGAAATTGATGATGTCGTTATCGACCCGCATGCATCTAATTAAATTGACCACATTTTTATAAAAAACAACACAAAAACTCTACCCTTATGCATAGCAAAGGGTTCATCCTTTAAAACATGGCCCATCCCTCCAATTTATCTTTTACTCGCTCTGTCTCCCACTCTCCCTCTCTCGCCCTCTCTATCGCTCCCTCTCGCCCTCTCTATAGCTCCCTCTCGCCCTCCCTTCCTCCCTACCACCCTGGGGGCCTCTTGTACTTTTCGGGGGCTCGTCCTTGTCTCATACGGTGCAGTTTTGTCCGTAGCCATCTTCTTGAGCAGGGCTGCATCAATATTTCATCGACGTACAGCCCTACACTCTCAGCCCGTCCATACCCGCCACACACATTACCTCACTGGTTAAACCCCTGCCAGTGACTTGGCAGCGACCGCCAAAGACATTGAGCCCATTAAAGGCCTCATTTCCAAATGCAATGTACACATAAACAGCCATGGACATAAATCTCTACATGCCACCGCCGATGTGACCCCCCCCCCCCCCCCCCATAAAGACTGTGTCCCCCATCGCACATGAAGCTACTGAAGTAGTCTCTGTCTGCCTCTCTCTCACTCTCTCTCTTGCTCTCCCTCTCATGTTTCCGTCTCTCTTCTCTCTTCCATCTAGACATATCTCTATCTGGAGCTACTGAAGCAATGTATGTGCACCTCTCTCCCCACCTTCTTGCTCTCTCTTTGTCTTCTCTCCGTCTCTGTCTTCTCTCTCGCTCTCTCCCCAAACATCTCCCTCCCACTCAGACGGGCCATCTCACTCTCTGGGTTGCGTGTGCTGTTTTGTTCGAGAGTGAAAGTGTCCATCGTAAAACGAATGCCCTTTTCCCTCCCATTCATTCAATCATCTAGATGGGACTGGGCTGCAGGAAGCCAGCTATCTCCTACCAGGAACACCTGAGTGCTTTCTTCTCCAGCCAGTAAACGACACACAAATCAGGAGTTCATGACCGGGGAGGGGGATAGAGAAGGGCAGACACTGCCCTCCCTTCCCAACACATCACAATGGTCTACAGACACCAAGAATGTGTCAAATGATGCTTTATGCTTGAGCATAGATAAACACAGTAGGAAGACCAGGGCATCCATTATGTCTCTGTTATGCTGTCAATTTTTTTTTCTAATTCTTCTTCTTTATCTTCTCCTTCACCTTTTTCTTCTTCTACTTCTACTTCTTCATATGTCAGGTTTATTGCCCATTTGCCTCTCTCTCTCTCTCTCTCTCTCTCTCTCTCTCTCTCTCTCTCTCTCTCTCTCTCTCTCTCTCTCTCTCTCCTCTTCTCTCTCTCTCTCTCTCTCTCTCTCTCTCTCTCTCTCTCTCTCTCTCTCTCTCTCTCTCTCTCTCTCTCTCTCTCTCTGTCACTGTTAAACAGGATGATGACCAGCACAGCCCAGTATCTGTTATTGTGGTGCTGTGGATTAGCACAGTTGGTGGCCGATGAAATCTCTGCAGTTATTTTGCTGGGGCCTTGGCTGTGTGTGTGTGTGTGTGTGTGTGTGTCTGCACTTCTCCCTCTTCCCTCATCTCTCTGGCTGCATGTGCAGACACTTTGTATACTTCAAGTCCCATATATATTTTTACAGACAAGGCATTTAAGTGGACTTCACCCTCATCTCCAGAGCATTTGAACACATAGAATGAAGGACCATCTTCACAGATTGAGGCCAAACGCTCTGATGTCCACAGAGAACATTGTCACATTCTAAGGCCCAATCCCATTTCTACCCCTTCCCCCTTCCCCTTCCCCCTCCCCCTTGTTTTGAAGGGGTAAGGGCAAGGCGTAAGGGGTAGAAAGTCCTCCCCTTACCCCTTCAAAACAAGGGGGGGGGGGGGGAAGGGGAAGGGGTAAGGGGTAGAAATGGGATTGGGCCTTAATTCTGTATTTCTATCCTGTCCACTGACCAATCCACTGGAGGAATCTCTTTTAGGACCCCCTCCCTCCCCTGTGCGTGTTGTCTGTTTCCTGTCCTTAGCCAATGTTAGTAGACATGAAATATGTTATTTTGCTTAGCCGTGTCCTAGTAACTCAATCTCCAGGAGGACAAATAAAGCCTGTGAGGCCCGTGTCTGTGGGAAGAAGTGTCTGGAAAGCCCAGGTCCCGAAATGTTTGCAATAGTTCACATTGTGCTCTTCACTGTGCTCCGCGTGTGTGATTGGTGTCTTGGATGGCGTCCATTGAAAAGCTATTTGTATCCCAGATCCTGTTAGAATAATAACATAGCAAGGGGCTTTCTCCTTGGGGTTTCAGTATGGGGGGCGGGGGGACTTTTCGTTCTGTTAGGAAGGCGGGTTGCGGTGTGAAGAGAAGCAAGCCCCGCTAGCGCTCCCGTTCTGGAGGGCGGTGGAAGAGGAGGCCGGGGGGGCAGAGTGGTTACCGGTCAGAAAGGCTTGATGCAGTTATGTGGGTCCAGCTGTTTGTTTTATCGTGTTGCGGCGGGCCAGACGGCGGGCCACATTTCATCCTGGTTTGTCTAGCCAAAAAGACTTCACATTAGCTTGATGGGTTTTAATTATGCATGCCACTGCAAGCATTATTAGACTGATCCCGGGCTATATATATATATATATATATATATATATATATTATATATATAATATATATATATATATATATATATAGTAGGTAATATTGGCCTCTTCATGGTGTATTTTCTCTGACATGGATCATTTGTTGTGGCTGTGAAGACAGAGCCCTCCTCCATCTATTGGAAGCAGTCTAGCCACCGGTTATGCATTGGAATCCATAATTGGTAATGTCAAAGGGGAGCTTGAAGATGCTCCCGTAAATTGCTGCTGGGCTGTTTACATAGCCTAGTATTCTGTTTTGCCTGCGACATTAGGCAGAGGCCTAAGAGGTGTGTGTGTGTGTGTGTGTGTGTGTGTGTGTGTGTGTGTGTGTGTGTGTGTGTGTGTGTGTGTGTGTGTGTGTGTGTGTGTGTGTGTGTGTGTGTGTGTGTGTGTGTGTGTGTGTGTGTCTGGCATAAAAATCCCCTTTATTTGTACACGAGCACACACCCTACCCACACACAACTCCACACCTACACCCCTCCAGAAGTGCGGCACGTCGTACTCACATTTCAGCCTTGTGCGCGCAGTGGAAGAAGTGGCCCAGGGGGTGGGGTGGGGTGGACAGGACATGGGTCACCTGGCACAGAGCTCCTGATCTCTCCACCGGCGCACTCAAAGCTCTGCTTTTGGTTCCGACTTCTTTTTAGGGCGTGGGGTCCTGGCTCCACTTGGGCCCAATCCCATTTCTACCCCTTACCCCTCCCCCTTGTTTTGAAGGGGTAAGGGGTAGAAATGAGATTGTGCCGAGAGCCCAATCCCATTTCTACCCCTTACCCCTTAATCTCAATGTTGCAGCGCTGCTGGAAAAAAAGCATATTCATTTTTCAGATTCATATATTATATATATGTATACATATTTAAATTCATATTCATAATTCAGGCCAGCGGTCGGCCTTGCTGGCTTAATATCTTTGTTAGCTGTCTGGCTGTAGGCCTTCACCATGCCCATATGCAGACCCATCTGATATAATAATCCGGGCCTCACAAAGCGTCATGAGGACGGGATGCAAAGGGATGGGGGCCTCGATTGGATATCGATGTCGGAATCAAAAACTCGGTTTTTCCACCCATTCCTAAATTTGCAAGATATTTTATTTTATGACAGCCAATTAATCACAAGGGTAGGATCCTGCGTAGCAAAGTAACAGGATGGCCCTCTGCGAAAAACTCGTAAGGCGCCAACACTGTGCATGTCAGACAATCAATGGAAGGGGTCGTTGGTTGTTACATTGAGGATTTCAGTGATATGTTCTCTAAATGTGTGGTCTTCGAAGCGGGGGTCTGTGGGTCTGTCTCTGGCAGGCGGTGGGGTCCTGAGTGGCTACTTCCTGTCTTCACTGCTCCCCCTCCTTCCCAGCACACTGCTTCAGTCTGCAGAGGGAAGGTTAAGGTTCCCAGGTCGGGGGAATGTGCACACACACCGACAGATTTACGACGAGTCAAGAGAAAAAAAAAAGTTGTTTGCAGAAATAACAAAAGTATAAGTAAAGGTCGTGTCACCCATTGGACTGGGTCCATTTCTATTTCGATCTGTTTCCATATTTATGTGAGATGACGACCAAGGTCATCCCCTGACGTCTGGTCACAGTGACCAAAACTCCTGCATGTTCAGAGGGGCAATCATATCCCAGACATCCAATCAGACGCCCCCGCTCCCCTGGCGCCTCTGGAGCACAACGCATTGGTGAAAGCGAGGGCCATTTGTTCCCCGGTTAAAATGTGGGATCACGTGTTCTGGGCTTGGTTTTTGTAGCAGAGATAACGAGCGGCTTCTGCCTGGCGCTGACGATACGTCCCAATTACCCGTCTCTACCTCGACGCGCGGCCGCTACACCGAGAGGCAGCGGCACCGCCTTGTTAAAACAGGACCACGCAGCCGGGAGGCGCGGGGGGTTGACCTAGCAGCGTGTGTGTGTGTGTGTGTGTGTGTGTGTGTGTGTGTGTGTGTGTGTGTGTGTGTGTGTGTGTGTGTGTGTGTGTGTGTGTGTGTGTGTGTGTGTGTGTGTGTGTCTCATGGGCCGTGTACGTTTTGAGTTTGTAAGTAAATATTCTTGTGAGTTTTTGGTGTGTATGTGTCATTCTTTGTTCTTTGTCACTTAGTGTGTGCATATTATTCATGTGTTAATTTATTTATTAATGAAAAAAGCGTGGTACAAAAATCCGCGGCTTGCTCTGTGCGGTTATATAAGTGAATGCGCCTGTGTTATTGATGTATTATGCAGCCTATTATCTTTTATTTAATCAGTACTAGAATAACAATGTTCGTCAATGAAGGCACAAAATATCTTCCAACAATAGGCAAACTATTGTAACCATAACCGAAAATGTTTTAATTGGGATTGAAAACAATGGTCCATTTGTGTTTTATGGTGCAGAAATTTACATGGGGAATCCATTTTGAGGCTGCTTGTCATTGGATGTTATGGCAGACAGACATTATTAGTTGGCTGGATTAGCATGATGTGCTCGCATGTACTCTCTCATCTCTAATTATGTTCTACTGAACTGGATGAATTCAGGCTGAAGTTTTGTAAGCATACTGAGTATTAGTTGTACTTTTGTTTTATTAATATGGATGTAAACACAGGGTCCTCACAAGTTTAGCATTAGGAATATATGTGTGTGGTTGCCTGAAGTACAACTATTTTTGGCTGTTATGTTAAAAGAAAACTTAGACCCACTGTGTTGCATGCTCACATCTCAGCGTGGGAGTATTGAGCCAGTGTGACTCTGTTGTGCCTGTCGGCGGCACACTCAGCAGGGAGTCCAATTTTCTTTCGTTGGTTCTTCCCCCTCTTGATCGTGCAACAGTAGCAAATGTCAACAGGCTGATTGCAGTGGGGCGAGGACTGCTGCATGGCATATCATTAATGCTAGCAGGGCCACTCAAAGATAGAATGAGTCTCATTGATCTGCTGCTTGCTGTTCTGCAGCCAGCGACAGATGAACGAGTTGTGCTAATTAGGCATCCTATTAGGGGTTTCAACCAGGACAATATCTGACACAGTGAGACGGGTTTATATGGATAAAAGGGCTGGGGTAAAGAAACAATGGTTTAGCCATCTACGTCACAAAGTGCCATAGATAAGAAGGAAACATAGCTCGTACCATAGATTCATGACCCTGATTTAATCCCTGATAAATCTGAGTCCCATAAGAGCTGTATTGACAGTGTATTATTTATTGGACGTTTGAGTAAGACATCCAGACTCCCAGACACACAGCTGCAAAACACACAACACACACACACACACACACACACACACACACACACACACACACACACACACACACACACACCACACACACACACACACACACACACACACACACACACACACACACACACACACACACACACACACACACACACAGACACAGACACAGAGAGGCTGCCTTTTCCTCAGAGTTCACCTCTTACCTCTTCTTCCTCTCTTTGTCTCTTTGACAGGATCCTGAGCAACAACAAGATCTCCCTCCTGAGGAACGGCTCCTTCTACGGGTTGGCTGCCCTGGAGAAGCTGTGAGTAATGGCGTCCGATGGCGTCTCCTCTCTCCTTACTATGTAGCCGTCCTCGTGAGCTTCAATAGTATCAGAAACACGGATGAACAAATGAGACCCTTCTTCAAGAGGGCCCGGTAATAGCTTGAATGCAGGTTTATTTCATACTTTTGATGGTTAATTAATCATTAAATGCCAAGTTTCTCAATATCAAGCTGGCAAAGTTTGGGCCTTAAAGTTAGTTCTTGGGGAAGCTACAAACTTTGTATCCATTCATTACAGTTCACTACAATGGGATTATTGTAATTACAGATATCCTCCTCATTCCCATTCGGTCATGTCTCAAGTTTCTAAACGGAACAGACTCTGAATGAATGGCGTTAATGCCTACGAGCTTACTTGCGTATTCACCCCCCCTTACTACCGCAAGCAACGGGAAAACGGAATCCATTTGCACTTCCAGACGTCTTAAAAGCCATACAGACAGCATGGCGACGAGGCATTATGAAGAGTGGAGGGGGAATTAGGTTGAGCGGGCTTGGCAGGCGAGGCATGCGCCGGTGGCAGGCAGATGACATGTCCCCGTGGCGCGAGTGCATGTGGAACCGCGATGATGAGGTCTATTATGACAGCTCCGCCGGTCAATCCTGGCCAGGCACCGCCTCCTCGGGTCAACTATTGATTAGCATTTTCTTCTGTCTAATCCAGTGGACTCTCGTCGTTCTACCTGATGGCGAGGGGTGACGGCCAATCACCATGATGAGGATGTCAGGGAGATTTGAGGAGAGCGATGTCACAAGGGAAATGGATCGTTGGAAGCGCATAAATGAGAACTGACCCGATCTCTCTCTTATCTCTTTCTCTCTCCCCACCCCCCGCCCCCTCTCCATTTGATATGTGGCTGAATTTTCATGTGCGCCACACACACACACACACACACATACATGTGTGTTTGCCAAAGCTCACTAGTGGCACAAAGTATGATGTAAGCAAAGAAACACGAACACAAACACACTCAAGCTTCCCCTTGCAGCAGTGTTTTTTGTTCGTTATTATTCAGGTCAGCGGTCGCCACAATCCGTCCTGCTAGAGCCCCAGAGCCAGGGGTTTAGCCTGTGTGTTTGCGTCATGTTTTCTAGCCGGGTCAAGCGAGAGTGAGGGCTATATTTACCTTCATCCCACGGACGCACCACTGGAGAGATTCTAGTGAAGGTCAGTGTCAGTCCTCCGTTCTTCAAGCTGACCCTTGACCTCTTGTAAGCAATCTGATGCTGTGTGCCCCTGCCTCCCTCCCTCCCTCCCTGGCTCCCAAGCTAGCACAACCTGTCCGGACGGCCAGCTGGAGCTCCTGGCGAGGCCCGCGGTGTTCTGACCACCGCGGGGGCTGGGCTGGCGGGGGAGGCGGAGGGAGTGGTGGGCGTGGAGGGGTTCGGGCGGGGGATTGTTGGGGGGGCAGCGCAGTGCTCGTAGGCGTCTTCTTTAGCCAGCTGTTCCCCTCGTACCCCCCCGTCCCCCACTCGATTTGGATGTGTTCTCCGGGTGGCTGCTGCTGACTGACAGGCCCGACGTCTGGGCCTCTCGGCCGGCCGCGCCGCAGCTGTGGTCGCGCGGAGCAGCCAGTGGGGGCGGCGGGATGCTGCCTGGCGCGTGTGGTTTGGTTTACCTGCCGGCTGAACGTCTCCCCATGGGTGAGATTCTGTTTTTAAAACAGCAGCTGCAGAGGTCAGTAAAAGGTTAAGTTTGTGCGCGGATGTTTTATTGTCACTGACAAAAAAGACAATAATTCACCTGTTATTGGTGGATTGCTCCATCAATCACTGGTCCCGCCTCCCCCAGATGGAGCCAAGCCATGTTACTGTCAGCCACAACAGGTCATATGGGAGCAGGGCATAGTAACAAAGGCTGCCCCTGTTTCCCAGGGCCGGACGCTGAATCTTGGTTTACTAATTGATCATGGCTTCCCATAAGAGAGCCCATTCATTTGTTTATGTATGCCGGTGGAGAATTGTTGGCAAGAATTTACATATTTTTCGTTCCCAAACGGTATCCGGAAGGTCATGCATGATGATTAATATATATTTTGATCACAAATACAATGTTGGAATCCTATTCCATTATCATTATAATGAGGTTTTGCTTTACCCACTTCCGTAAACTATCGATTGATATTCATCCTGCATTCGAACAATGCAGAACCCCATTTTAAGCCTTGGTGTAGGGTCAACAGCCTCTTATCCCTTCTCCATGATTGTATTATTTCAGTTGTACATTTCAATTACAGCTGCAGCTATCACAGGATGCTGGTCTTGGGAACTTGCGATCATTCATTGAGCCCAGTGCCATTATTATACCAGGAAAAAGGACGAGAATATTTGTTGAAAATCAACAATACGAGCAAGGAGGCTTGGTGTGGACCTCTCATCCTCCTTTGAGGAGGTGTTGAATAGGGCTGGAGGCAGGACACCTCCGTGGCTACCCATACAAATGTACAGCAAACAGCCAGGGACCGCAGGGAACGCACATGTGAGCAAGAACTGCCCAGGGTGAAACAGAAACTGCCTGAGCAACAGAGTAAACATATCATCTGGCCCTTTTACAAAGGAAGGGAGTCTGACCACACTCTAACAATATACCAATACAATCTGGGGATAAAACATTTGATATAAGAGCCCCTTCAAATAAATGAGTTTGTATCTCCCGATTAGCATACTGATAAGGGGTGTCCTGGACTAAGATTTAGCAAAGGGATATCTGATTCGTCAGGAAAGACTCGTCAAATAAAATAATGTAATTTGTTTAAATGCGGCTTAATTGTGCCGAATTGATTCGAATTTTTGTGGGGTTAAATGCTTTGTAAATAATGAATTGGATTTCAAAGCTGTCTATAGGTGAAGTGTAGCGTCTCCGCTGAATGACAGCCACAAATTAACGCTGCACAACATGATGACAGTGTGCGCTTCATTCATGTCAGCATCTGCATTCAATTTGACCAAAAATATAGGCTACCAATGTTATTAGGTAGCCGCCTAATATATATATAATACCGCCTAATTTACTATAAATATAGGTGCCGTAGGGCACCGTAGACGGTCGAATTGAGGTAGAGCAGGCGTTGAAGTTGCAGTCTAAGGACTTATTTAAAATGCTTCAGCAGATTACTGTAAAATTATACAAAGATTAACATAAAATAACATAAAGATTGTTACTATTTTGTAACCATGGGTACAGACACCCACAACACTGTAATCTAGCCTTCTCCTGTCCAGTTCCCCTTATACACTGACATGAAACAGGCTAGAAGAGGCTCTCCATTGCCTAGCCTGACCCAGAAGCCCAACCAAAATCATACAGATATCAGGGTTTCCCGCAGAAAATTATTATTATTATTATCATTTTATTTTTTAGGTCGTAGTTAAGGCAGCAGGCCTGTGATGCTTAGTTGGCCGCCTTACCTGTAAAGTGCTGTGAGTAACCCTGCATATGAATGAACCACAACATACTTAAACAGTCAAACTTGCATACAAGACATGACTAGATAATATTATTATATTATTTTTCTATTAAGTCAATAATGTCATACACATTTGTCCTGCAATAGATGATACCGCTCAAAGAATATCTCAAATGATAATGGCCTGACCCGGCACGATCTCATGAATACAGAACTAATACAGCACTTGGCGTTTAACGTGGGAGAACTGAGTATGAATGACTCAAGATGTGCTATTCCTGATTACCGTTAGCGGTAACCAAATGATGCTATGGCTTTACATGAATGATGCATATAATGAGATAGATGTACAGAAATGATCACGGATGTAAATAGTCAGGATACCCACGCTTGAGCTGTACATTTAAGTATTACCAATAAAAAGTGGGTTGAAGGTTGTTTGACTTGCTTGATTATTGCAGTGAATTACATTTTGAGAACGTCCTTGGTCGACACAGAATACAACATACTACAATATCCACATGTTAATATATACACACCATGCACACCAGTGTCTCTGGCCACAGAAGCATTTGACTGATTAAAAATGTCGCCCCAAACGATTAGTCGATAGAGGAATAAATCTGGATGCTGGGTTGCCAACTTTGGCTACCTGGCTGGAGTGGGATCTTGATGCCATGGGCTTAATCACGCGTACGGGCACTTCATCACTTGCACATATTTGAAATTCACCATCAGGGCCAAAAGAAGTATGTAGCATCCCAAACAATTGGTGGGAGCTCGGGCTTAGGTTCAAATTTGATGATTTAGCCTGACTAACACGCCCTGTCTTCTTATACCCAGGGAAATGGGCACAATTTCACCACATTAGATGTACACTAACCCTAATAAAAGGCACACAGGTTTGTTCAGTAATGAAAGTCAAAGACGTGTGGTTGACATTAAAATCAACTTAAATCTTGCTGGAACGCCATCTTGGCTCCCGGCTGTGAACTTGACCAGCTGTCCAATCAACACGGAGATAAGCATCAGGCACCAATCAGGCAGTAAAGGCCCGTGTGCACCAGATACGGTACTGCTCCGGCCCTCTGGAACCTGCACGGCTAACACTGCTGCTCCGTTCTACTTCCACATCTGGTCTGCTTTTGACAGATAAGGGGTTCATCTGAAAAGTGTAGAAATACACTTTTCAGATGAACACTGTTAACGTGTGATACTTAACTTAATAGGGTTGTTGCAAACAACAGATGACTATCGTAGATGATTGTCATTCAGGCCAATTATGTAGAATCATGCAAGACCAATGCTGACCGATGCATTCCCCTGAACGACCTATTTGGATGTAGTTAAATAGTGAAAACATATTTGTGGGAGGGATGATGGCTGGTTTAAGCAGCCTCGCCTGGCGGAGTCTGATTGGACTCTGGAGTTGGATGAGGCGGCACACCGGTTAAAGGCAAGCAGCCTTCTCCACACGCACCGTACCATTGCAGTGTCCATTATCTGTAACAATAAACCAGATTCAACGACACCACCCTGTGTCGTTTATGTTTTGAGGAGCCCATTGCTACATTATTACATTTTTATAAATAATATAAACTCAAAATGATAAGCTAAGGCGGAGCTGGCCTACTGTTATAGATACATATTTTCCATTGTCATCTACCAGCTTATCACTGGTTTATCGCCTGTTCACATCGGAACAGAACTTCCGCAAGGTAGTGATACGCAGGAGACATTAAATTCAACTCCATGTCTTTCCATCGAAGATCCGAATGGTCAAAGTTTCAAGGTCCCTTCTGCTTCTCTGTAGAAACAGCTGTCCTGACCTTGTCTGAGGCTTTTGCCCAACAATCAATTTGCTTCAAGGTGAGGGTAAGAGAGTCAATGTTGTGTTTGTTTACTATCTGTATGCAATCGATGAAAAATAAGGCGCTGGAATGTGTAATGTAAATGTTGAGATGTAAACAAGAGGAGTGTTAAGCACGCTTTATGTGAGGTAAGTGTTCTGGCCCTGACATCATGATTATTATAATGTTTGACCCACAAGCTCACACCAGGAATTCTCAGTGGTCACCAGGGGCAGGGGGGCCCTCCACTGTATAATGGAGTCATTTCAGGAGCTATTGATTATTTGGGGTGGCTCAATTTCACAACAATTGACAATTGACATTTCAAGTCTATTGTTATAAAACATGTCATGAAGGAAAAGGAATTTGATCTTAATTTGGTCCTCGCTGCTGTAAGCTGGAGTTTGTAGGATGATGTGGGATCTAGCGGTGAGGTTGCAATTTGAAACCAACTAAATACAACGCCTCATCCCTCCATTGGCATCGACCGAGGGGAGAAGCTAGGTCCATAGTACTGGCCTGTATTGTGTAAGGGGCCAGTACTTACTTCCAGAATGATTGCATCCTTTCGGCTGGGGATCGCCACTGATTTCCCTGAATAAATTAAATATCAATTCAGTTAGGGGTAGTTACAACAACCTACAATTACAGCTACGCATATTGCTCGTATATGAAAGTGGTGCTCAGAGATGCTGTAAATTGTACAAGGAACAATCTAACTTGGTGCACAATTGACACCAAAGCAGTAAAATAAATGCACTTTTTCATTTAACAATACACACGGTACTCAATACAGCAGTCAACACAGTATAGTGTTGTTCCCAACTGGTGGCCAGCTGGGACTAACGACAAGCTTCAAGAATCCACAGGAAAAGGCATACATTAAAAGATAAACGTCTGGGCCGTCTCTGTGGCTCAACCTGCTAGTGCTCACCATGAAGGCACTCGCAGGTATGTCCCTCGCTCCAAACTGCTTTACTGTCTCTCCTCACTCTCCTGTCCATAAAGGCACTACCATATCCATAAGATTATAAATACTTTAACACACAGTTTAAATAAGATTGTTCACATGATTTTATGAACCGATATCAGATCATTCAAATGAACGTTGATTTAAACAAAAAAAACCTTTTAAAATCCCCACCCGTCGTCATCGAGGACACTTGTAGTTGACACTATGGTGTGCATTTCTTATGCAACATTGTTCATTATAACGCTAATACAGAACAACCGTACTATAATAGTATCACAAATTGAAAGGGCTACTGTAGAATATGGCACTACAACATGACACCATGAATAGGACCCACTCCCTACGTAGATGTAAAGGGGTACATCGAGGGTAATGAAGTCACAATGATTCTTATTTTCATGGGATTGTAAACCAATTACAACACATTTATGAATATTATATTCCATTTCTGCCATGTCCGTTCCACTAGATGTCACACACTTCAACACACTCATCTTCAAGTCAAAGTTGCTATTAATGACTTTGGACAAGCTTCAGTCAACCTCAGATATCTCCTTTCAGTCCACAACATTCTTAATTATTTTCTTTTTTTTACCATTTTAAAGACAGTTTTCCATCTGTTTTTCAGCAGTAACTTGTTTGCTTTGCTTTAAAGCGTGCTTAACAATGTCGTTGTATTCACACAACAATCCACATCTTTATCATTCTTCACCAATCCTGACCCAACAGAGCACTCGCCGCTCAAGACTTTTCATAACATCCACCTGTATGTGAAATGTTTGGCGCTTGTATCGATGTTGTGGCGTTAGGATTCAGATCCTCTCTCTTCAACCCCCCCCCCCACACACACACACACTCCAGACATATTTGAAAAACATGACAGAAAATGTCTTGGCAGCATCTTTGCACTCTACCCTTCTTGGTAAGCGGATGTATGAATATGCAAATCAGAAACACCCCCATGGTGCCCCCTCTCTTTTGAAGTAGGCTGGCCGAGGAACAATGAGTGGGCTTACATGGACACAAATAAACTGATTATGACTGGCTTAAGGCGAAACCGAGGTTATTTGAACGGCAGATCTCTGGGGACGGGGAAGTGTATTGGTGTGGGGAGATGTTCTGCACACAACTATAGTCACACAGTCAACAAGACGGGCTTGAGGAGTGCCACGATGGGTTTGGAGAACAGGCAGAGCCAAGCTTGTGCACAACATGAGCAACGGTACGGGTTAACTCCATGTTTTTCTCTGCTTTCAGTGAGCAGCCCAAACAGGCACACAGTGAGCAGCCAGACTGTGTTTTGTGGGTTGAAGCAGTGAAAGTTGTACTGCTACATCCTTTAACAGGAGACACATGTCTGGATCTAGATGGTTCAAGATTAAATTAGCACCCCCTTTACTGTCTCCCCCCCCCCCATATCGATGCAGGGATTAGAAAGCTAGCTGACTCGCCCATTTAGCGTTGTGCGAGTAAGATGTGCGATCGCTGCGGTGGCGGGCTAAATGATAAATGATTCATACGTTGTCGTCGTCGTGAAGTATGTGTCACCCAAGTATGTATGCATGTAGCACTTCTGTAGGGAGCCGAAGAAACCACGTACACACTCACACACACGGGGAGGGGGCATGCTTCCTGACACAACGGCAGGCAGCCACACAAGACCCCGTCACGACGTGTACACACTCCCTACTGTTTAATTGGACATAAGCTGTCTAACCAACCTCCCCCCCCCCCCCCCCATCTCCCCTTAACTCCCGATCCACATGCTGTTCCTCCCCCGGCCCGCATTCTCTCTCTCTCTGTCTGTCTCTCTCTCGCTCTCTCCCCCCAGCCTACATCCTCACTCTCTCCCTGTGTCATTTTCTGTTTCTCTCTGTCTATGTCTCTCTCTCTCTCTCCCCACATTGAATCACTTTCTCTTCCCACATACTTGCTCTCTTTCTCTCTTCCCACATTCTCTCTCTCTCATACCACTTTCTCTCTTTCTCTCATTCTCTTTCTCTTACTCTTTCTCCCCACCCTACGTCCTCACTCTCTCCCAGTTTGTAGGTGTGTTCTCTCTCTCTCTCTCTCTCTCCCCCCCTGCATCCTCTCTCCCGTGCCCCCTCCTCCTGGCGCCCCCGGGAGGCTTTTCAACAAGTTCCGCAGTTTTATTTACAATCCAGCCGGCGCCTCATCTCCAGCATCGTGATGACTGTTTGCTCTCTTCATATCTCAGTGGAGCCCTGTGAACACCTCCCAATGACAGACACACACACACACACACACACACACACACACACACACACACACACACACACACACACACACACACACACACACACACACACACACACACACACACACACACACACACACACACACACACACACACACACAAGGGCTTCCCGGGGAGTGCTTTCTTCGTGGGGAGGGAATGGCGTCATTAGATCTGCTGTGAGACGACGCGGCCTCGCAGAGAGGGATTTTAATTATTTACTCGTTGTAGATTTTCAGTGTGGTGGTGGTGGAGGTGGTGGTGGTGGTGGTGGTGGTGGTGGTGGTGCAGGGCCGGCGGGCTTGACAGTGCGGTGCACAGAGGCGTGCAGGAGGAAAGGGTTGCACCGCCAGGGAGCTCAGTGGGTGGGGTTGGAAAGAGGGGCAACTATATTTGGGAGTCCCTAACCTGCCACCACAGGCCGCTGGAGGGCCCTCATTAGTCTCTGTCCCTTTGTGCTTCATCTCCCTCTCTCTCGCTCTCCCCCTTCTCAGTCTATGGCCCTCTACCGTCTTCCCTCTCTCCATTTTCTCTTCTTCCTCGCTCCTCTCCATATCTTTATGTCTTGTTCTCTCTCACTCTTTCTCACTCTCCATGGCTTTCTTTCTCCGCTCAACATGATAATTGGGGAGACGGGGGGGACATTTGGGGGGGGGGGGGCGCTGTATGTGTCCTCATTGCTTCGACCTCAATATTTGCTCTATAGGGTCGTGTGTGTGAGCAGGCCGGCAGCGATCCACATAACAAGGGCTATTCTACTTCACTGGTGCAACGGTTTGTGAGCAATCATAGCAGGCTCACATGCTAAGAGGCATTGACCAACACAGCAACACATTATCTCCTGTGCACACGTAGTCACTCGAAAATCCTTGTCTGTTGCACGATTGGCCAAAACCCTCATTCGTTATCTGATTTGCCGTTGTGTGCATGCTTGCTGCATTGTCATTGGTTTGTGTATTGCATGCCCTCATCAGTGTGAGAGGGTATTTTGACAGGTGTTATATATATTAAGGGTCTTGAATATAATGGGGTTTTATATACCGGTAATTGAATCCTATGTATGGTTGAATAAAACAAAGTTATTTTCATTGACTGCTGGGGGGGTGGGGATGGTGTGTGTGTGTGTGTGTGTGTGTGTGTGTGTGTGTGCGTGTGTGTGTGTGGTATAATAGGACAGAGCCTGAAGATAAATCTAGCCATTAGCGCGGTGTGGTGAGCGCCGAGCGGTGCTGTTATCCAGTGGCTTCAGGAAGTGGAGCTCTCTCTCATATACACAACGGTGCGGTTTACATTAATTGAGGGGAGGCACGATTTTCAGTAGCATTTTAAACGTTGTGTTTAGACCATCTAGTTTAGACCACGGCCTCACTCTCGTTCTTCGAACACTTAGGAGCTCATAGGAGCTGCCCCAGCTGCTTGCTCTCTCTGTTTATGCAACCATCATTTTGTTCTCTCTACCAAAGGTGGCTATCAGCTGTGTGTGTGTGTGTGTGTGTGTGTGTGTGTGTGTGTGTGTGTGTGTGTGTGTGTGTGTGTGTGTGTGTGTGTGTGTGTGTGTGTGTGTGTGTGTGTGTGTGTGTGGGAGACCTCTTGACCAGAGGCAGAAACAGCCGTGCTCTCAGGAAACATGAAGACTTATTTATTCTAGAGAGCTTCCATCCTGCCTTCCTCCTCTCCTGCCAATCATCGACAATAAAGGCCAGCCAGGCCCCGAGAAAACACCAGAAGTATTAGCTTGAGCCACTATCCAAGCGTTTCAGATTCATAACGCACGCCAGCAGGGACGCACACGGCCACACTTTATTTAATGATTTCCGACGCTGGCTCAATTTGTCCAACTGCCTAACTCCCCCTTAGACTAAACACCCGTTCTCACTGTAGATGTTCCCGAGTCACAGCAGACTCTCGGCTCTGAACGTGTGTGTACCCTAACTTCTGGAGGGGGGGGGGGGGGGGGGTTCAGTATGGTAAAAGAGGTCGCAGCTGCTTCAAGGAGAGGAGGCAAGGAGGCAACCAAGATGTGTCAATCATGGAGAAAACCGTGGACGGCGACTATAGTGCAAAGCTATGTGGCGTTCAGGGCGAGGCTTGTAGCTAGCGCCTGTGTCTAGCTGGGTGAACCGGCAGTAGAGCAGGATAAAGGGACACAGGCTGATTTCTTGGAGGGGGTGTCCTGAACTTCCTGTAGTGTCATGAAGACGCCAATGACTTCTGGTGTAGACAACACATACTGGGGTTCCAGTGTTTCTGATATGATACTTTATTGCATTTTATAAAGTGGCTGGTGATAAATTGAAGTCCAAACTGAAAGTGAGAAAAAAGTGTTGACGGCGCGATTTCTATTGTATTTTCCGCCCCTTTCCGCAAACGCCGCTGGAGGGTTGAGCTCAGCTGTTTTTCTGTTTTGATACAAAAAACCAGCCGGGGTTATCCACACGACACGTTCATAGATCTTCAACAGTAGCATGTTTCCTTATCTCTGAAATCACCGCGAGTTGACCCCTGCTGCCTGCCTCCCACACACACACACACGCACATCTCACACAGACACACATACACAATCTCACACACACACGCACACCACACACACACACACACACACACACACACACATTTATATGTATATATATTTGTACATGCGCGAGCGCGCACACACACACACATTTCTATATATATGTACACGCGCGCGAGCAGACACACACACACACACACACACACACACACACACACACACACACACACACACACACACACACACACACACACACACACACACACACACACACACACACACACACACACACACACACAATCTCACTCAGACTCACATACGCACACACTCCCCACGCAAGAAAGCAGCGAGTAAGAGAGGGGGTGGGGGGAGGCTCACTCTTCACGTGGCTGAAGACGACGTATGACACGTAAGAAAGCAGCGAGTAAGAGAGGGGGTGGGGGGAGGCTCACTCTTCACGTGGCTGAAGTACTGACTGTATGTAGAGTCAAACTGTGGGTCACGAAGCAGCTTGGGATGAAGGGATGGACCGTAAGGCCGTCAGCCCCACAGACGACCTCGCTGGCCCCCTAATGGTGGATAACCAAAAGGGCCATGTGGACCGAGGGCAGAGATAGGAGATGCCTCGGGGGGGGGGGGGGGGTTGTGGGAGGAGAAGACCTGTCTGGATAAGGAGGTCATGGCGTCACAGAATAAGCCAGCTTCTCCGGCTCAATTAATTGGGTCTTTTTTTTTTTTTGTCAGTGTGAATGAATGTATGGAGGAACTGATAATACACGCTACACGTGTGGCACAGGAATCCAGGGTGTTGTGCCCGACGACTGCATGATGAGGGATCATTATCATCAGGACTATTTAGAGCCGAGTTGTGTTAGCACTGGGAGGGTTGAGTTTCGTTCAAGGTTAAGTGGCACTTAATTTCGAGTACTGACTAAACAATTATCAGCAACTTTATTTTAAGTTACATTTTCGTGTGTGTACTATTTGCCTGAGTTGGGGTTTGTGTAAAATAATTCAATCATGAAATGTAATTTTTATAAAGCTGTAACCTTATTTGATGATTGACAGATTTACTTCAAACGTGAGAGTTTAAAATAGATCTGTGCCACTGATTCACCTTTTTATATCTTTTTTTTCATACGTTATTTTTCCCATTATGAGCCAAGAGTATCTAAACCTTATTTTATTGTATTGTATGCTCACTAAATCACAACCTGGTGACAACCGATTTACTTAAGTTCCTTTAAAGATCGCATATTAAAAGTATTTGAAAGAGGTAGTTTGAGGAGCCCGGCATTAAGGAGGCCTAATGGTGCAGACAAAGTGTGCCTCAACCGTGGGCCTGACAATTTATAGAGACACAGATCATTAGGCGCCACACAGGAGTAATTCATCTGCCTTATAAAAATAATGGCTCATCTTCTTCCTTTGTAAGTGATGCTAATTTCCCCCAGTATGATCCTTAGTTACAGTCAGCAGCCGTTGAGCGCGATGGCGTCTGTCCATCTATAATCACGGCCATGTTGACACACTAGTTTTCCCACCCCCTAAAGGGGTGTCTTTTCGTTGTTGTTTTCTCCGAGGCCTATCGTGTTTGTGTCTCTTAATGTTTGTCTTGTTTAAGCTAGCTTTGCTTTGGCAAACCGATGAATTAGCGTCAAGAGTTCAGCTGCTTAGTTACTCTCCAAAGAATAAATTGTTCGCTACTGTATTTTTCTCATTACTCATTCTGACCATGTTTTACAATGTCCCCCCGGCCCTCATTTCTCTCTGTAATGTGTCCTGAATCTGACTGCTAAACCTATTGGGGGGGCTTGTCGGGCGTTGTGTTATTGTGTTCCTCACATTTCCACAGAGAGGAAACGAAAAGCCTCCTCCGATTCTTATCACACTCCCTACAAGCCAGGAGTTAAAAGAGGAAACCAGGCACACAATCTGAGGAAGTGTCCCCACTCACTTGACGGGCCGAGCCCCTGGCTGAGCAGCTGACAGGCGGCCCCCCTCCACCAATGAAATAACAGATCTTATCGTTGGTGAATTGCTACTCCATCTTATTGTGATTGCATTGATATGAAAACGTAGATGACGCCCAAATCTGCTAAAAGTACACTGGCCGGTGCGGCAAGTTTTAGGCAATATTTCAGGTCGGATTCGGTGACACAGATCTCGACTGTTGTGAACAATGTTAACCGCACATTTCACATGGAATCTGATCCGTCTAATCCGACCCACTTCACAACAAACCCCTTATTGAACATCCTCTTTGATTGACTTGTCATGTGAGGGATGCAGACGTTCATGTGCACTGTCCTGGAGGAGACTTGTTCTTAATGGCTGTGTGTCCTCTGGACCCAGGCAGTGTTGGACTGCGTGTGCGTGTGCACATGGCCCACGCACCCTTTGGTTTGCGTCTCGTTGTTTTGACCTCAAACGCTCGGCGCCCTTGGCCCGTCTCACCACCATCTCACCCTCGCGGTCGGAGAGAGCTGACCCCCCCCCCCCCCACACACACTCTCCGGGCGGGCGTCGGGCCACCGCTTCACTCTGAGCAAAGAGGGGCGACAATTGAAAAGATAGATGGATAGAAAGTTAGATAGGAGGGTTGTCGGTGATGTTGAATTACTAACGCTGCTCTCTCTCCATGTCTCCCTCTCTCTCCTCCTCTTCCTCCTCCTCCTCCTTCTCCTCCAGGGACTTGAGGAATAATTTGATAAGCACAGTGGAGCCGGGGGCTTTCCGAGGTCTAGTGGCTTTGAAGAAACTGTAAGTACTCTGAAACGACTGTGACAGCCTACTCAGGGCGACAAGGGGAGTAGCTGAGGCCCGCTAGCCGAGGTTGTTCAACACTGGTACTGGATTAGGAGGGGAGGGAAGGAACTAGGACTCTGCTACTGCACTTCCACGTGTTCCTTTTCCGCTGTAACGTGGGTCAGAGGGAGGGTTTCAGTGGTCTCTAATCACATTGTCCAGATGGTGGAGTACAAGTTAAGAGACTTCAACCTCGGAGCCAAAACTAGTTTTGCTCCGCTGTAACGTCAGGAGAATAAAATGCCACGAGCGGTAGGGCTCAAATAAGATCGATCACTTCATAGACTCCTTAATGTATTTTGGCTGGAGTAGAAAGCAAGCGTTATTTTAAGGTTGACCTTATACGTTGGTAATTTTCCGCACCAGCACACGTATTCAGGCTCTCTGGATATAGGCTGCAGCACGCAGGGACATGATTGCACCCCTGATAGGTTTGGTTAGCGGGTTTAAGGGCTGGCCGGGGTGCAGCCAGTGAGTTAGCATTGATGTGTATGTGTGTGCGTGCGCGTGCGTGTGTGCGTGTGTGTGTGTGTGTGTGTGTGTGTGTGTGTGTGTGTGTGTGTGTGTGTGTGTGTGTGTGTGAGCACCGGTGCCAGGGCTCTCCGGGAGCAGCAAGAGTGCTAATTTAAGTGCTCCCAAACTGATGATTACTCGAGTGCTCTGCTTATTTCCCCCCAGCTGCTGTGGCGTGGCTGTGATTACACAGTGCAGCCTCCGAATGCTACAGCGCTCTGCAGCCTCTCGCCTGCATGCTGCAGCATCTGTGTGTGTGTGTGTGTGTGTGTGTGTGTGTGTGTGTGTGTGTGTGTGTGTGTGTGTGCATCTGCGTGTGTTTGTGCATCTGCGTGTGTGTGTGCATCTGCGTGTGTGTGCATCTGTGTGTGTGTGTGTGTGTGTGTGTGTGTGTGTGTGCATGTGCTGTGTGGTGTGTGTCTGTGTGTGTGTGTGTGTGTGTGTGTGTGTGTGTGTGTGTGTGTGTGTGCGATTGCATAGGTTAAAAGGTCATGAAAGGCCACAGTTGATATCCTGGGCGTTAGGAGTGGGTAAACAAACGTGACCCACGTGTAGCAGTACCACTGGCACAGCTGGTGAAGTGCTCTGCGCGGGTTGTTCCAGGGGCACGTCTCTCTCCCTCCAGCTCCCTCTCTCATGCCGAGGAGCCCTCTTCCACTCTAATTATAAATAAAACAAAACATTCAATGTAAATGCATGTAAGCCTGCAGGATAAACACAATTAACACCAGCATGCACGCGCGTGTCCCTGCGTGCGCACACTTTACACAACGCGCACTCGCACTCGTGTTCTCTGTTATTCCGCAGCCCTGCTTAACTAGCCAGTTTGGAGCAGTGATGGGAGGCCTGTTGTGCGTTTGTCTCTAGGAGAGTGAGGTTAAAGTGTGCCTCCTTTTCCTCCTTTCCTTATAGGGACCTCTCCAACAACAGGATCGGCTGCCTCTCCGCCGAGATGTTCCTAGACCTGGGAGCCCTCTCCAAACTGTGAGTGAGCCATGAATTGAAAACACATAGCGTGCTGTAGCTGCATGCTCCGTTTGCACTCTGCTTAGCAAATACAAAATATGATGTTTACTTTAGATAACACTGCCGGGACAGGACCCAGGGATGAAACGTGCTTTTCCTTTTTCTTGCCACGGTTCTTTTCGATCTGAGCTTTCTTTCGTATGCATGTATTCATGTGTGTGTGTTGTCTCAAAACAGGAATCTATCGGGAAATATTTTTTCCACGCTGACTGTGGGGCTGTTCTCTCACCTGGCTGCTCTCAAAGTGCTGTAAGGCAAACACACTCAATACCTGGCTTCCACCGGAGATCAGATTAGATTTGTTCATCAAAGAAATAATAAAGAACATCGCATCATGTGTGCATCCCTGCAGACATCCCTGCAGACATCCCTTTATCCCTATATATATATAAACACACACACACACACACACACACACACACACACACACACACACACACACACACACACACACACACACACACACACACACACACACACACACACACACACACACACACACACACACACACACACACATAGATGGTATACCGCCCAAAAACACATCACACACAGTAAACAAACATTCCACACTCCAAAAAACACAGTGCACAGCATCACAGCCTGAGGTTAATGAGAATGAATGATAAGAAGAGTGTAAAATAGGTGAATTAAGCCAGAATAAATACATTTTGATAAATGACTCCCATTATAATCTACAAGTGTGATTCAGGTGACTAATGTCCTCAGGACAGGTGCTTAAATAAACGACTCTTCACACAAACAAACCTATTTATACACAACGACCAACCACAATTTACAACAGAGTCAGCTGCACACACGCACGCGCACACACACACACACACACACACACACACACACACACACACACACACACACACACACACACACACACACACACACACACACACACACACACACACACACACACACACACACACACACACACACACACTAAAAAATGCACACCAATTCAGGACAATGCTTCCAAACACAAAAAAACTAAGTTGACTCAGATGCCCCCCATTAAGAAAGTAAAAGTAAAGGGAGAGTCAAACAGGGGGAACGGCAGGGAGAGACGTGTCTGGATTAATTACCAGGCCACGCATGCGTTGGGGATTGTGACTGTTAATCTGGCGTTCCTCCCTGCAGCCACCTGGTCTCCGAGACGCTGTACTGCGACTGCCAGCTGGAGTGGCTGCTCCTGTGGGCCAGGGCCAACGCGGTGAGGCTGGGGAACGACACCGTGTGCAGGTACCCCGCCCACCTGCACGGCCTGCAGCTCCGCCACCTCAGAGAGCAACAGCTCCGATGCGGTAAGGCTCAGGCGCTGAGGTCTCCGTGTGAAAGATGGACACAATGCTTAACGGGATTAAAGCCACAGCCGAGTTGGAGATGGCTCGGTCGGAGCAGCAGGGACGGGTCGTATGTGTTGTGTTCTGAAGTATGCCATACATTCTGCAGATGGGAGACATGATTGATGATGATTTTCATGTTTCACTTTATGATTTAGTTGCATGCAGTTGCAG
>OLKM01000351.1:236633-304133 GCA_900291075.1 Melanogrammus aeglefinus | reverse complement strand
CTTACACGGCTCAAGCGCCACCTGATTGGCCGGCCCAAACCCTTCGGCTCCGCCTCCTCAGGGCTCCCTCGCACTACCAAAGTGTTACAAGAGAGTAGTGGAAGTCGAGGTGATAGACAATAGGACTCCATGTTTAATTTTGGGTTAGCGCTACAAATCGGAGGCGTCAGTGGTGAACCGTGCGCTGTGGGCTTCAGGCTCGGGCTTTTCAGTAAAGATTACATTTGGTTGCAGACCTCCTCCCCTCACCTCCCCTCCCGCGTCAAGTCGAGTCCGGCATCCCCCACTCTTGTCTGCGTCAGATCAGACGATACAGAGATATCATGGAGATGGGGAGCTGTTTCCATGGAAATGGTGTGATGGCTGCAGCAGGCACAGCAGCACATGAGGTGGGCTCGGCGCGGTGAAAGCGTTGGAACAGCTTCAGGAGGGGCGGTCAGCAAAGGATCCAAATACTGTACGTATTAATGTCACGTGATGGTGGATTAGGTTATGTTTTTGTTCTATCTCCAGTTTTTCAGAGGAGGGTCTGCTTGGGCCAGAGTGTACTGTATGGCCAGCGTGGCTGAACATACGGTCGCACCAATGAATTCATGAGCAGCAAACGCTGCCGGCAGAGATCCACTTTGAATGGGAGCTGGAAACCAGGATACTTGTGTCTCAAGTATCAAATTCAACAGTTATTCAAATACTAACACCACCACTAGAACCTCTAACACCACTCCCTTCTGGTGATTAACTCCACCCCCAACTCTTACACCACCAATACCACATCTAACACCACCACCGCCCCCTCCACTACCAGATCTAACACCACCACCACCACCACCTCTAACGCCACCACCATCCGACGATTACCATCACCAATACCACCTTTAACACCACGCCTAATATCACCTCTTATACCACCAACACCACTACCACATCTAACACCACCACCATACAACGATTACAACCACCTTTAACAACACCACCATCTTTAAAACCACCACCACTATCAAGACCAGCACCACCATTACCAACTCTTACAAAACCCCTATTAACCTCCGACACCACACCACCATGACTACCTCCAGCCCTGATTACCCCCACCAACACCAACCGTGCACCACCAGTGTATTCCCCTCCACGGTGTACCAGCCAGTGGCTCTATTTGTATGTGACGTGGTCTAGGGGGATGAAGGCCTCAGTGAAGAGGGAGGGGGGTAGTCTGGGTCCTTGGCGAGCGCTGGCTAATCCTATCAGCTAGCTGCTTGTGGCGGTGGTGGTGGCGGCGGCGGCGGCGGCGGCGGAGGAGGCGCCCATTGTGAACACGTTCCCCAGGAGTCAAGAAGGGGGTGGAGGAGCGCCCAAGGCTACACTCTCCTTTATCAGCCGCTGTTCATCTCACAAGCAGCAGCCTCGGCAGCTACACGCTGCTAACAGTAGGGGGGGGTGGTGTGACCTTGAACGTCTGTGCGCTTGTTTATTTGGCAAAGTTGGTCTGTGTGTGTGCTTGTGTGTGTGTGTGTGTGTGTGTGTGTGTGTGTGTGTGTGTCTATCCACTTATTTGTGTTGGTCAACTTTATATGCACGTTTTAAAGAGAGAGAGAGAGAGAGAGAGAGAGAGAGAGAGAGAAGAGAGAGAGAGAGAGAGAGAGAGAGAGAGAGAGAGAAGAGAGAGAGAGAGATGGAGAGAGAGAGAGAGAGAGAGAGAGAGAGAGAGTGTGTGTGTGTGTGTGTGTGTGTGTGTGTGTGTGTGTGTGTGTGTGTGTGTGTGTGTGTGTGTGTGTGTGTGTGTGTGTGTGTGTGTGTGTGTGTGTGTGTGTGTGTGTGTGTGTGTGCAGTTATAGTTACACGTATAGAGGGATATTTGTATGGATTGCTACACTTGTATACTATGGTAGAGATTGTGTTTATGATTGTGGGTGTGTCAAGAGGACATGCATGTGAAGAGCATGATTATGATCTTCCTCCTTGTGTTTGAACATGCCAACACCACAGGCTCTATCGTGATCCAAGTGCTGATTATGACGCACTTCACAGCAAGACACCCCTGGTGTGACTACATCCAGATCCACCCTGGGGTATAGCACGAGTAATCCACTCTCTTTCTTTCCCTCCGTCTCTCTCTCAATGGATCAATGGCCTGTGATCTGAGGAAGGATTGTGGTCACACCCCGCATTAACACAGGCCTCCAGTGAATACCGGTGATCGGATTGTTGTGCTTTTCAGACTAAATAGCAGTGGGCAACCCTTTCTTAATCAACCTGTGTTGATGCCGCACCACATAGGTTTAAGATGGATAGTGGGGCGCAAGGTAACGTTGTAGCTAGGAGTTTGGACTGGTCACAGCAATGGTCTGAGTTTGTTCCCAGATGTTTGCATCCTACCAGTAGGCATCCTTTAGCAAGCTGATCCCTGAGGAAGGTCAAACCCTTATTATGGCCCTAGAAGAGACTCATTGGTAAAATGGGTAAATAGTGAGAGTGAATTATGTCCGCGACTGTGGTAACACTGCACTGGATGTGGTCTGACACCTACAAGGTGTTATTTCGTGAAAACACCTTTAACGACTCTGCAGGAATGATTCCCCCCTGTATGTTTATGATCCACCCCCTCCCTCCTCCATACGCTTCTCAAATTGACCCCTTCTTCTCTCCCCCCTCTCTCCCCCTCTCCCCCTCTCTCTCCAGACGGGCCCCTGGAGCTGCCCCTCTTCCAGCTGATCCCCTCCCAGAGGCAGCTGGTGTTCCGGGGCGACCGGCTGCCCCTGCAGTGCACCGCCTCCTACCTGGAGCCCTCGGCCCAGCTGCACTGGAGCCACAACGGGCGCGCCGTGGCCACGCACGAGGAGCGCGCCATCTACCTGGAGGACACGCTGCTGCACGACTGCTGCCTGCTCACCAGGATAGGGGAGCGCGGGGGGGTGGATCTACGGCCTGGATCTGTAAACGCGTGCGCACACAATCCATGTGTTTTTTGGATGTAAACCTACATCTGTGAATGGCCCTGTTTGGACACATGAAGAAATGCACGTGTAAAGGTGGACATGGGTGCTAACGTGGATCAGGGCGACCCTGCATCACGTTCACATGCGCACACGCACGCACACACGCAGACACTTAAACATGAAAACAATCAATCTCTCCCTGTCTCGCTCTTTCTCTCTGGCTCTGTGTCTTTCCCAGTTTCCCTCAGTTTCTCTCTCATTACTCATCCATATTTTATCCTGTCTCTCTGCTGTCTGGTCTTCCTGCTCCTCTTCCTTCCCCTCTGCCGCTCCCTCTTCCTCTTCCTCCTCCTCCTCCTTTTCCCTGTCCTCCTCTCCCTCTTCCTCTTCCTCCTCCTCTTCCTTTTCCCTGTCCTCCTCTCCCTCTCCCTCTTCCTCCTCCTCTTCCTTTTCCCTGTCCTCCTCTCCCTCTCTTCCTCTTCCTCTCCTCCTCTGCCCCTCTTCCTCCTCAAGCCGTCGCTCCATCTCCAGGAGGCGTCTGTTGTGATTTAGCTTAGCGTTATTGGCGCCCTTGATCCCGATCTGAAAGGACAGGACAGAATTGGCTTGGCAGCTCGCCACCACCCCTGGCGTAATCTCACGCGCTTCCCCCCCCCGCCCCCCCGCACCCATCTCCACCCCCCCCCCCCCCCCCGTCCCCCAGGGTGGTCCGGTCTGGACCCCTAGTGCCCAGTGTGGGGCCGCTGGCTGTGCAGGGCCTGCCTGCGCTAGGCGGAACAGATGCTGAATCATAATTGCGACCGTAATGTGGGTGCCGGCGCCGCAGCCGTTCACACGCCTAGAGCACAGCACTCTCTTCCCGCTTTGTTTTTTTTTTGTGTGTGTGTGTGTGTGTCTCTGTGTGTGTGTGTGTGTGTGTGCAGGTTGTGTTTGTTAATTTTAATGTATGTCTATTTTTTTTCAGATGTATCCATATCCTAGTGTGTGTTTGTTTGATTTGTGCGCACGGGTGTGTTTTATTTGTGATTACGTTAATGTTTGTTTCTTTTTTTTAATGTTTATGTGTCGGTTTTATTTGTGCTTTATGTGCGTCTGTTTGCTTTTGCTTTTATCTTCCTGTGCGCTTTATTTGTGTGTGTATATGTGTGTTTATTTTATTTATGGGTGTGTTTACTTTTGTTTTTATGTGCCGGTGTGCTTTATTTGTGTCTACAGTATATGTGTGGGTATTTTATTTGTGTGTGTGTGTGTGTGTGTGTGTGTGTGTGTGTGTGTGTGTGTGTGTGTGTGTGTGTGTGTGTGTGTGTGTGTGTGTGCGTGCGTGCGTGCGTGCGTGCGTGCGTGCGTGCGTGCGTGCGTGCGTGCGTGCGTGCGTGGGGAAGGAGCATAGGTGTTGATTTGTTTAGCTGCTGCTTGCTCCCTCGTCTTCCTCGCAAACATAAATATTGATGATGAGTGGGGACAGAAATATGTCTCTCAGTGTCAACGGGGCCAGCGACGCCTCTCGTATCGCGGTTGACTTGGCAAGCCTCGAGACCATACACAACGTGCCACGCATACATTTCACAGATAAAACCGGCCATTGGTTTCAACGTGGACACAAGAGTGTGTCGATTTGTTGTTGTTGTTTACTGCGCTGGGATTTACTGTGTGCTGTTTGTTAATCAGCCTGTGAGAGCGGCTGGAGGACTTTGAATGACTGCACCGCCAGGGCACTGCACCTAGTGGCCCTGGTGTGTCCGGTACACGTAGTACCTCTAATACCCCGGGTACAACTAGTGCCGATAGTGTGTCTGGTACACATAGCACCCCTAATACCTCTGATATCCCTAGTACCTCAGATGCACCTAGTGCCCCTAGAGTGTCTTGGTTACATAGTACCCCAATACCCCTGGTGATAAAAGCACATCTAGTGGGCCTAATGTGTGTTACACATGGTACCTCTAAAACCTCTGGTACACAGAGTACCCTCTACGGCCCTACTACCCCATAGTACCAACAGTACAAACCCCAGTTACAACAAGTACCCCTAGTGCCACTAGTAACCCCTGTACCATCATTACCCATAGTACCACTAACAGCACAAGTACCCCCAGTACCCCTAGTGCCATTAGTGCGCCCATTACCCCCAGTACCCCTAGTACCACTAACAGCACAAGTACCCCCAGTACCCCTAGTGCCATTAGTGCGCCCATAACCCCCAGTACCCCTAGTACCACTAACACCAACAGTACCCCCACTACCCACTAGTACTGGTACCCACTACCATAGTACCCCCAGTTCCACTAGTACCCCCAGTGCAACTGGTACCCCAGTACCCCTAAAACCCCTTATACCACCACTACCCCCACTACCCCTATTACCACTAGTACAACCAGTACCCCTAGTACCACTAGTGAACCCCGTACCACTAGTACCCCCAGTATCACTAGTACCCCAGTACCCCTAGTACCACTAGTGAACCCTGTACCACTAGTACCCCCAGTATCACTAGTACCCCAGTACCCCTAGTACCACTAGTGAACCCTGTACCACTAGTACCCCCAGTACCACTAGTACCCCAGTACCCCTAGTACCACTAGTGAACCCTGTACCACTAGTACCCCCAGTACCACTAGTACCCCAGTACCCCTAGTACCACTAGTGAACCCTGTACCACTAGTACCCCCAGTACCACTAGTACCCCAGTACCCCTCGGCCTGGAGCACTAGTGAACCCTGTACCACTAGTAGTGAACCCTGTACCACTAGTACCCCAGTACCCCTAGTACCACTAGTGAACCCTGTACCACTAGTACCCCCAGTACCACTAGTACCCCAGTACCCCTAGTACCACTAGTGAACCCTGGTACCACTATTACCCTCGGTACCACTAACTAGCACTTGACACAGCGGCCTGGAGCGGCGGGCTGGTGCCCTCAGCAGTGACTCAGAACGCGGGGCTGACTCCCCTTGTTGGGAATTATTTTGGCGGAGGCGAGCGCTGCATAGTGACGAGCAGTGTGCAGATTCCCGTTCACCTTGCGAGGCTCGTCCTCGGCAGCCAATCAGCGTCGCCCCTTTTTCACGGCCTGTCGGAGAGGAAAGATAAACAGGATTTAGCCCTGTGGCATGAAGCCTCCTCCTCCCCCCTCCTCCCTCTCCTCCTCCCTCTCCTCCCCCCCCCCCCCCTGTTTGAATGGGTTCGCTCGCCGGGCGCTGTAAGCGCTCAGTGATAACGCTTATTGCTCCCCCTTCTGAAGGTGAGACGTGTGAAAGATACCTTTTTTTTTATTTATTTTTCACGCGCGCGCAAGACTGGGGGTATTCGCGCAATGTGCTTGACTCCTATTTCTGGAGGTGCAGTTGCTTCCCACGTCGTCTTGCTGCTGCCACTGTTTCCCGTTGGCACCAGAAAAAGAGGCGATACTCCCGGAGAGGAGGCAGCGAAGAGGACAGAACCCCGATTGAAATGCAGCGTGTGAGCCAGAAGAAACACATGCACATAGACGCACACACACACACACCCACACACAAAACGTCCTTAATGAGTTCAGGAGACAGGCCAAAACTCCTAGCATTAGCAAGACCAGAGGCAAGGCTCAGACCAGTGCTAGATCATGTTTCATTAATCAAACATTTGAGAGCCTGGTAGCGTGCTAAAAGGTATCTCTGGTTATCCATTTCATTTTTAATCAGGCTAATCCCGGGCCAAACGAAAGTTCTCTTTTTGGATACGCTAGTGAAGCACAGGGAAGTGTGTTTTCCCCTTCACTTCTCATGCATGTCAGATCTTTCTGCTCTAAGGCTACTGGGTAGAGTGATGGTTTAAAGAACACATTTAGTGTCTTCTATATTAGATGTGAAGCAATAAATATTATCCAATATAGTAGGTTATGCCATTTACTGACCATCGCTAGGATTCGCTATGTTGTCTCAAATGATCAACTTCAGCGGCAGCATCATTCTAAAATGAAATCAAAGTGTTTTTAATGCATCACTTTTTTTTTTCTCCAATGGTGCATAACTTGTGCCTGAAATATTCAGTCAGTGATGGCCCTCATGATCGTCGGCAGCATCTGTTGCCATGGCGACCCAATTCGATAACATCCACAGGTTTTGCCATCAAGTTCATCAGCTTATTTCCCAGCAGTTTCACCTGGTCACAAAAAAAGAGAAAGTGGAGAAAAGGAGAGAGGGACGACCTACAAACGTACAATATATATAGACATGGCTATTTATATAATGAGGGATGATTGTGTTGAGTAATATTTAATGTTAAATGTCTTGGCGAGCGAGCAGAGTGAACTGGTGGTCCTGCAGTGTTTCCCAGGATCAATTCATCACATTGAGTGGCGTGGTAGAAGGTTATTGATATGACTCCTGCTTTGCTCGTGTGTAGTGGGGAGAGGTGTCCTTCTATCCAAAAATAATGCCTCTCTGCCTTTGTCACTGCACATGATTTAAGGCTGTGTGTGTGTGTGTGTGTGTGTGTGTGTGTGTGTGTGTGTGTGTGTGTGTGTGTGTGCGTGCTGGCGTGCGTGCGTGCGTGCGTGCGTGCGTGCGGTGCCGCGGTTTCGTCTGGGTGCGCACGTGTGTGTGTGTGTGTGATTCCCGCCGAATCCACCGGACATGACATGACAGCCGGCGGAAACATTCTTCCTTTTGTTGTTTCCATGGGGACAGCAGCTACCAAATATAAAAATAAAAGCAACACCGTAACCCTTTTCCTTCAAAGCCCTATTTGTTATATTCAGCTATGAATAGCTGTCCAGGGAGCTCTTTCAAACCAAACATGACATGGCTTTAAGAAAGACACTTTCCCCTTGTGTGTGTATGTGTGTGTGTATATCTGTGGAGATGGGGCCCGATCTGCGGGCTGTTGGAAACAGAGAGGGACGCATCAGACGTCCACCGTCTCGTAAGCAGCATTATGCAAAACAAATTGTTAAATAGCGCGCAAGCGTGAATGTTCCTAATAGGTCCTCCGGGAAGCCCTCCACAATGGCTCAGTGTTGGTGGAGAGGATGTGGGTCAGCTCCTACCTCCACGCCGGCTGGGTGCGGATGTCTCTCGCTCCCTTCCGACCCTCTCTCTCTCTCTTTTGATTCTCTCTCTCTCTTTGACTCCAACAGTTGGACTCTCTCTCTCAGACGCTCTCTTTATCTGACTCTTTCTCTCTCTTCCTGATTCCCTCTCTCTCTCTCGCACTGATCACCTCTTTCTCTCTTTCTCTGTCTCTTTCTTTCTGTCTCTCTGTCCCTGTCTTTGTCTCTGTCTCTATCTCTGAACGCTAGTTTAATTCGGGGCGAAGCCAATATAACTGCTGCACAAAGAAAGTAATTACCCATAATAATACTATTACTAATAGTACTTGTTGTTGACCAAGGGTCTGGACCTCTTCCTCTTGTTTTGTCTGAGTTTGGGGTTTCACTGGGAGGGAGAGAGAGGTGGGGGGGGCACCTGCTGCTGCTGCTCTTTCTATTCAGGCCTATTCACCTCTTTGTTGTTGTTTGTTTTCCCCATTGTAAGGCTGGGATGGAGGAGGGGGGGGGAATGAAGCGCATAGGAGGTGAGGGGCCCAGAATATAGACTGCTGGCCCATGTTCACACAGAGAAAGAGAGAGTTGTGACCTGTTTCACCACCAGGGAACGTTTTCTGTCTGTCGGCCACTTGGAAGTCTGTCTGTCTGTCTGTCTGTCTGTCTGTCTGTCTGTCTGTCTGTCTGTCTGTCTGTCTGTCTGTCGCTACCTGTGAGTTATTTCTGTTTAATTCTAGGAAGACTGCGGTTATGTTCCACACGCGGGTGCTGATACTTGGACGGCATGGAGGAAGTTTCTATTTAGGGCCCAACCAGAGGATTAAACCTCGACTCTGTGGTTTATTTTCCTTGGAATGAGATCTGCTGTCGGAGAAGGAGGAGAAAGGGGCGAGAGAGAGTGAAACAAAGAGAGAGACTCGGGGAGGTGGAGAATGCAAGCTAGAGAGAAGGTGGATCTGGAGGTCGAACTGAAAAGGGCTTGTATGATGGTATATTTGTGAGGAAATTGGTGTAAAAAAAAACAACAAATCGTTGGGAACAAGATATAAAAGCTTTTTTTAACATTTGCGCTTGTCAATGAAGGAAACTATGACGCTGAAACATGTCAGCCAGGCCACTGCATTAAACGCTCTCAACTACACGTCCGGTAACCGTGACAACGTACTCCTGCTTGACATACCTCAGTGGAGGAGGAGGATGAATGAAATACATTGGGTTTAATCATCCCCGTCGACACTGGGCTGTAATGACCGCAGGGAGGGGCAGGAATAAGAAAAATCCTCCTCACAATGACGCCAGAGGTTGACTCATTTCCCAAACATTATTCAGGAGCGCCGGCCAACCAAGCGGGATTCTGCTTTGTGTGTGTGTGTGTGTGTGTGTGTGTGTGTGTGTGTGTGTGTGTGTGTGTGTGTGTGTGTGTGTGTGTGTGTGTGTGTGTGTGTGTGTGTGTGTGTGTGTGTGTGTGTGTGTGTGTGCATTCTATATTTGGTATTCGTCCGTTGTTGTTGCTGTTGCTTAATATCTCACGATTCCGAGAGGCTCCTGTCAGAACAATGACAAAGTTTATTCAACACGGCGGTAAACTGCCCTGAGGGATTGGCTTGAAGTAAATGTTCAAACTGTGAGACCGTAATGCAAATGTTCTCTATGTAAAGCGTGAGGCCCCGAGACCCAGCGTACCTCAATCTGTGCGTTCACATGCATGCCTTTTGCTCAGGAACGACTGCTTTAATCGAAAGATGTATTGAGGTTCAGTTTTATTTCCGATGTTAAAACACGAGGTGGATAACAGTGGGTTGGCTGTGGCCCTGTTTTCTCAGATTACATTATGCATTAAAGTGTATATTTTTATAATTTGTTTCATGCTACACGAACGGCGCTCGATGTTGGTGATAATTTAGTTTAAAGTGTGTTGTTTTAAACATTGTTCTCTGTTTCCATTATATAAGATGCTCACGTACAGAATTGCAAGTGCTTTTTCAAAGTAGTAATGAGAGAGAAAGAGAGAGAGAGAGAGAGAGGAAAACTGTTTTAGGGAGAGGATTTAAAGCTGTGTAGAAGAGTAGAGGCTTTTTTTCAAAGACACGAGTACAGAGATCGGGAGGAGTGGCAGAGAGAGAGAGAGAGAGAGAGAGAGAGAGAGAGAGAGAGAGAGAGAGAGAGAGAGAGAGAGAGAGAGAGAGAGAGAGAGAGAGAGAGAGAGAGAGAGAGAGAGAGAGAGAGAGAATGAGAGAGAGAGAGAATGAGAGAGAGATGAATAGGTGTAGGGAGCATTGGAGAAAGATTGAGAGAAAAAGAGCTGGTGAACATACAATTGAAAATGTACATTTTAATAAATCATTGGAAAAATATTGTACCTGGGCGAGTGTGTTCAAAGGAGGCTTTTGGAGCGTTTACAACTGAAGTCTAGCAGAGCCAACCCTGAACTGACCTTAGGCTGAACTGGCTTCCATGGAGACATGTAATTGAGAAAATATCTGCTTATGATTGAATATGAGCTATTTCTAATGAAGTTGAATGAGGACAGAGGCTCATTCTACCATCGAATGGCATCGAGTTTCATATCATATCAAAACGGTCAATTCTGCTATATTTCATTCAGTGATGCTGAGGTGTGCCATATACTCAACGTGCTTTCAATACCCAGACAGAAATGCAGGTGTGTATTTACTTTTCTTTGAATGTGTCCCCCTCTATAACATTATCTTAAAATAGAGTTTCCACGCGTGCATTGCGCACACTCAACCTCTAGTTCCAATTAAACCCATAGCAATAATGGGGTAACCCCAGTCGATAACGTAACAAATTTCTTAGCGCATAATATAATAACATTTGGCCTATGTTACAACGTATAACATTCGTTCACCACAAATGACTCTTAAAGCACGGACAACATTTAAATATTTTTTAACCATTCAGCGACCAAAAGGCAACAGGCGGATTATCATTTAGGGGGGCACTCAATGACATGCAGAGAAATACCGTCTTTCTACTCCTTATTCACATATAGGGTTATTTACATTTCCTACGGAGACCATCCTTCCTCAGGGGTAATATTATTTAGGTGATTTTCAGGGTACAAATGTCAGGATATGTTGTTCACACAGACCAATCAGGAGAATATCAGGACTAACACGTGTGTCTGAAAGCAGCTAGTGTGTGAGCATTTAATCACATTATAAAATTTGTCAATTTATGGTAACAGGGGAAATTGTTCAATGGAAAGTGTAGTATACTATTCATGCATGTCAATTATTAAATAGCTTTTACTGTTAATCAGGGCTCAAAAGGGCATTGACATTTTAAAATGCAAGGCAACTACTATTGGTTACTTGAAAATAATAACCATCATTGAGATTTAACATCTCTTCCAGTGTCCTGGCCAAGACAGGCAGTAGTAGCCTACAGTCACACATAGCATATACACAAAACATAAGAAAAATAAAACAACTAAAACAGGGGTAGAGTAATAATAAGTTTGAGCAACAAAGTGTAAAGACATTTCGGGAGGCCAAGGAGGGGTGTCATTGACATGTTTTCGTTGTGTTATAGGGACAGTAGTCACGTTTCCATCTAAAGGTGAAGCGAGTCTTTAGAAAGTTCACAAAAAAGATATTCGAGTGGTTGGAGCGGAAAACTAAACACATTCCAGGGCTTGTCGTATCCTTTTGATAACATGCTCTCTCTTAGGTCCTGATATATAGTTGAATAGCGTTGTTGTTTTCCATCTAAAATAGCTGTAATGTTTATTTCTTCGATGAGATCATTGAAAAGTTTTACCTCTTCAGCGGTCCACACACGTAGACCTATCTATTATTCACATTCATTGGCCATCTGTTCCATGGACTAATTTAAAAGATGCATTGTAGCTACATATTTATAATTCGAAATTCGCCCCAGCCTTTATACCACAGATACTCTAGGGTCTATAGCATATAACCGCATTGTCTGATAACTGTTTAATTCACTTTTCCCAATTTACCAGCTCTCATTTTGAAGACTATTCACTGCGCCATTCGTTTCAATGGGAATCGAGACGGTCTATACTTTCAACATTGTACATATTTATAATTTGAAATTCGCCCCAGCCTTTATACCCGAGATACTATTGGGTCTGGTAGCATATAACCGCGTTTTCTGATTACAGTTTAATGCATTTCACAATTTACCAGCTGTCGTTTTGAAGGCTGAACAGACAATTTAACTAGAACTACTTAGTAGGTGTCCATATATCAGGGATTAATGGACACGGTATAATTAAAGGATATACAAACATAGACATCCTATATCATATACAGTATATATATATATATAGGATGTCTATGTATACATCATCATCATCATCATCATCATCCGCTTATCCGGGGTCGGGTCGCGGGGGCAGCAGCTCAAGCAGGGGGCCCCAGACTTCCCTTTCCCTAGCCCCATTGACCAGCTCTGACGGGGGGATCCCGAGGCGTTCCCAGGACAGTGTTAAGATATAATCTCTCCAGTCCTGGGTCTTCCCCGAGGTCTCCTCCCCACTGGTCGTGCCTGGAACACCTCCCAAGGGAGGCGCCCAGTGGGCATCCTTAACAGATGCCCGAACCACCTCAACTGACTCCTTTCTAAGCAAAGGAGCAGCGGCTCTAATCCGAGCTCCTCACGGATGACTGAACTTCTCACCCTGTCCCTAAGGGAGAAGCCAGCCACCCTCCTGAGAAAACTCATCTCGGCCACTTGTACCCATGATCTCGTCCTTTCGGTCATCACCCATCCCTCATGACCATAGGTGAGGATAGGAACGAAGATTGACCGATAGAGCGAGAGCTATCGGTCGATCAATCCCTGGGGCTTTGCCACTGCGGAGATGTTTAACTACCTCAGTGACTTCCATCAGGGAAATTGACGACCAACCACCGTCAACCTCGAGCTCTGCCTCCATCATAGAGGCCGTGGTAGTCGGATTTAGGAGTTCCTCAAAGTGTTCCTTCCAACATTCGACTACCTCCTCAGTTGAGGTCAACAGAGTCCCATCCTTACTGTACACAGCTTGGATGGTTCCCCGTTTCCCCCTCCTGAGGTGCCGGATGGTCTTCCAGAAACACTTTGTTGCTGACCGAAAGTCCTTCTCCATGGCCTCTCCGAACTTCTCCCACACCCGCTGCTTCGGCCGTTCCTCCCCGCCACGCCTCTCCAGGTGTCACCAATGTGGCCCACATGGGCGTTGAAGCCTCCCAGTAGAACTACGGAGTCCCCTACTGGAGCCCCATACAGGACTCCATTCAGGGTCTCCAAGAAGGCTGAGTACTCTGAAATGCTGTGCGTCAGAGTATTCCCCCCCACCACCCTTAGGCGTAGGGAGGCGACCCTCTCGTCCACCGGGGTAAACTCAAACACCGCGGCGCTCAGCCGGGTTTTATGAGTATCCCCACACCCGCCCGGCGCCTCACGCCTCTGGCAACTCCAGTGAAGAATAGAGTCCAACCCCTCTCCAGGAGTACAGTACCAGAGCTGAGACTGTGCGTAGAGGTGAGCCCCACCAGTTCTAACTGGTAGCGCTCCACCTCCCTCACAAGCTCCGTTTCGTTTCACAGTGAGGAGATCTTCCACGTCCCCAGAGCCAGCTTCTGCCGCTCAGGTCTGGTCCGTCGGGACCCCTGACTTTCACTGCCACCCATGTGGCAGCGCACCCGACCTCAGCGGGTCCTCCTGCAGGTGGTGGGCCCACAGTACGAAGAGGGGGGGGGGGGGTGCCACGTAGCTTGGCTGGGCTCCGTGGCAAACCCGGCCACCAGGCGCTCGCCAACGGGCCCTCCGTCTGGGCCTGGCTCTAGACGCGGGCCCCGGGCTTCCTCCGCGCAGGGTCTCTCCTCCTCTTGGTTGTTTTTCCATGGGGCCCCTCACCTGAGACCACTCTGCCATGGGAGACCCTACCAGGAGCACAAGGCTCCAGACAAGGCAGCCCTCAGGTTCACAGGGACACGCAAACCTCTCCACCACGATAAGGTGACGGTTCCAGGAGACGTCTATGTATACAAACGCTTAAAAATATATGTATATTGGCGCTACAAGTTGATGTCGGCAGGGTTGCTATGGTCGTTATGCAGAAAAGTCCTGTGTGTTCAATGCGTTTCCATCTCCCATTTTGTGCATTTACTCTCTTTCGCATAAGTCAAAAACCACCTCAAGCAAGCGGAAAAACTTTTTTGCGATTTAGATGATTTTTATGTGAATTTTGGTGTTTCCATCACCGTTTACTGATTCGATACTTAATTAACATAAAAGCAGGGGGATGGAAACGCAGCTACTGTATCTCTTTAAGATCGATGTGACTTGTCTCTTCCCTTCTTTTATCGCAATTTCTACAGTCTATAAACAGAACATCTTACCTGGGAGGGTTTGTCGACGGTGGAGCCGTTATGTTTAAAAACATAAAGTCTTACCTGGGCGAGTGTGTCATGCGGTGTGTGCGTGTGCGTGTGTATTCCTACCTGCGCGTGTGTCGATTGCTGAGCCTTTATGTTTAAAAACACAACGTCTTACCTGGGCGACTGTCACTGCGGTGTTTGCGCGTGCGTGTGTGTTCCTACCTGCACGTGTGTTGATGGCGGAGTCGTTTTGTTTTCAAATCATAATGTCTTACCTGGGCAAGTGTCGCTGCGGTGTATGCACGGGCGTGTGTGTTCTTACCTGCGCGTGTGTCGATGGTGGAGCCTTTATGTTTAAAAACATAACGTCTTACCTGGGCGAGTGTGTCGCTGCCTATGTCTTGACGTGCGGTGTGTGCGTGTGTGTGTGTGTGTGCATGTGTGCGTTACTGTGTATGTTCGTGTGCATGCGCGTGTGTGTGGTGTATGCATGCGGTGTGTATGTGTGAGCTTGTGGTGTATGTATGCGTTTGCGCGTGCTGTCAGTGTGTGTGAGCTGCAGGCTGCTTGCCACATGCGCACATGAGTAACTTGAGTAACTGGTGCGACAGGCCTGCTGTTATAGTAGTAAGATGTCTGCTGAGGTGCGCTGAAGTAGCCCTACCAACAATATTGCATATATTTTGACTCCAATTGTGATTTATTGGTAGATTAATTTACTGCATTTTGCCATGTAGTACATCTCCATGGTGATATTGTCTTGTTGCTAAGCAATCCCTTTTCACTCTGTTTTATTTTTTATTTTTTTTATTTTTACATAATATGCCTAATCCTTGATATTAGCCTGTTTGGCAAGGAACATAAGTGAGTCCTTGTCGGTCTTGTATGTTCATCGATTGAATCAGTTAATTTCCATCGAGGCAGAAGTGTGGCCTGACAAAGAAGACTTAAGCCTGCATTGATAGTCCTGAGTGAACAGTATTATTTTAAGCTCCATCACATATTTACACGCCCTAGATGAAGAATTGGGTCCGAAGATGAATTGCTCATTTGTTCTTCACCCACACATGTGTGTCTACACGCACATGTGCACACACGCATGCACACCCCCATAAACACGTTAACACACACACACACACACACACACACACACACACACACACACACACACACACACACACACACACACACACACACACACACACACACACACACACACACACACACACACACACACACACACACCATTTTCAGTGTTTACAGTCTGTCTCCCTCCTCCTTCACCCCCCTGAACAGTGAGATCTTCCTGTCCAACATTGACGTGGGCGTAGCTGGCGTCTGGGAGTGCCAGGTGATCAGTTCCCGTGGCAACAGGTCCCGTCAGATGGAAATTGTTGTGGTGGAGACGTCAGCAACGTACTGCACAGCCGACAGAGTGAGCAGCAACAAGGGGGACTTCAGGTCAGTGGAGTCTTGTTGTTTAGCCCGATGAGGGTGTGTGTGTGTGTGTGTGGGGGGGGCGGTCAAACGACCTCAGGGTCTGCTGTACGATGTCATGTCCAAGCTATTCATTATTTGGTGCAGAACAATAATTGTAAATTGGTTATTAAAATACTAGAACAGGCGATGACCACGACAACAACAATAACAAAAGCAATTATGGTTTCCTGTCATTGTGCACACATCAATGCCCATACCTGGTGTCCCAATGAAAAAAAAGAAAGGAACAGTCGAAAGAAAGAGGCAATTCAAGCACGCAACAGGCGTCTCCACAAGCCATGGGATGAGCTGCGATGAGATGATCAGACAGACGGTGGATCATACACTAAGTGTGAGAATTAAAGTGCCAGAAACTACAACACAGCACGACAGCTCAGCCACTGTATCCCCAGCATTCTTCCATCAGGTGATTTTGTTTCTATGGCGATGACAGATGACAGGCAAAGCATACTGTCGTTACTGCAGTGTGCCTGGTGGTAAAAAAAAAAAAAAGAATTCCATTATCATGCGCTTTTAAGTTCATTTGCATTACATGCCTAATTACCACCAACACCACCCACCTTCCCTTAACCAGGCCATCTCTGCTGTTCTAAACAGGCCACCTTCATGCTGCTAAACAGGGTAGCTTTGCTAGGTCAAACAGGCTAGTTTTACGGCTCTAAACAGGGCAGCTCTGCACGGCTTTTGCTATCTAGGTGGATCCCGCAAGTCTGCTGTCGACCGGATACACTCCTGCTGGGATGCTTGCTCTATTTTATTGGTTAATTCATGCTTGGCTAATACTTCTTCAAATTTGCTTGCCTGCAACACATGGTAGCTATTCCTTGAGATGGGGGCCTTCCATTGGTCCCCAACTGGAAAAAAAAAAAATGAAGTATTCTCCATTGCCCTGCACAGTGCTATCCAAGATGACACCGTTACAACAACACGATAGAAACCGCCCCAATTTATACATTATATATTGCTGGGGGAGAATATTGAGATATTTTATTCAAGCTGCGACAATTTGTCATGCTTTAAGCTTTTATTGATGGATGTACGAGGGCGCGAGTTTATCAATGGCAGCAGATGGTGTGTTGATTCGAGCATGTAGTTGATTGTCATGCCATCGCTACTCGCTACTTCTTCTGAAAGTCTGTCTCTTTCTTTCTCCGTCTCTCTCATTCTCCCTCTCCCTCCCCATCTGTGTGTCCTTCTCTCTCTCCCTCCTTCCCTCTGTCCTCAGCCCACCTCTCTCTATTCTCCTCCAATACCCCGGTGGGCTGTGCTGATGTGGTGGTTGGAGGAGATTTAATACTGGGGTTACAGCTTAAACCCGGCAGCACGTGTTACTGTCCCGTGCATGTTGGAGCGCACTGTGCTCTAACTGTGGCCCACTTCCAGAGCCCAGAGACGGGAGGGACTGGTGTGGCTCCGGGCGTAATGGGCTGGAAAATTAGAACCATTCTCTGTCTTTTTTGTAGAGAGGGGACAGATTTCCCCTCTGTGTGTGTGTGTGTTAGAATGGCTGTCAAAACAGCTTTTGAGCTGTTAACATTCTACTTTAAATAAAGTCACCTTCTGCTTAGAAAGTAACAATAAAGTAAAAGCCATATTGATTGATTTTTGACTTTGCTCAAAGTTTAACCTCCACTCTTAAACCTGCTAGGAGAGGGTAATGAGTGTAATCAAGTATATATCTAGCCTAATGAAACACAATTTCCAATCTCTTACTTACATGGGAGCTGTTTTCATCAGTCAACAGTTCCCAGGGCGAGAGAAATGCTAAAAACATGAGAAAAGGCAAACAACGTCATTGGAAAAACGTCAAGGAGCATAAATATGCTATTTTCATTTAAAATCCGGCCCTCCCTCTCGCCAATATGGGCACATTCAAAGCACCCAGTTCCGTCTTGAGACGATGTTACCCTGAAACCAAGAAATGAAAAACTGTCCTTCCTGCTCTTGGAAAAGATTGGCCAGAAGGTTAAGAAATTGACGTACCAAAAGCCAAAATTGTCTTTGTAAAAAATCTAAGTTGTCATGTTGTCCTCTCAGGTGGCCCAAGACCCTGGCCGGCATCCTGGCCTTCCTGCCCTGTGCCCCGTCTACGTTTGGCTCTGCGCCACACCCATCCGGTCACGCCCCCGCCCGACACAACCCGCAGCGTCAGCAGCGTCCTCCCCCCCAGCGGGCGGCCCCCCGGCCAGAGAAGAAGGCGTGGCGGCGGTGCGACCGGGCCGGCCGCTGGGCCGAGGAGGACTACACCCAGTGCCCCTACGCCAGCGAGCTGACCCGCGTGCTGCACGAGATCACCCAGGTAGGACGGACCCTCGACCTCCCCCCACCCCCTCCCCAAATCACTGCCTGAATAGGGGAGGAGTACGCTATTGACATACAGAACATACCACAACTCACCGCGAATTTGAACTGATATACTTTAATTGTCATGCGTTTTGTGTCACCTAATGTCATTTCCTTTTTAATTATTGGTACCATTATTATGTCATGTAAACAATGTATTTCCGTTTAATGAAATGATTAACTCCCCTGACAATTAACAGATATTATTTAGGTCCGGTAATCTATATACTTCAATATGTTAATGCATTGGGTTTCCATGCTGTATCAGCTTACGTACTTTTCTATTCATCATTCAGTGTTCCCTACAGACTCATTACACACTTACACACTGTTTATGCTTATTGTAATACAAATGAATCTCATTCTTAGTCAGTATGTGCCTCTATTTCCTAACAGATGTTTTAATCACAGGATGAAACACAGACAATAATTATTTCAGTATTGTAGCCCTAGTACTTGCCAATAAGCAACAAGTTGAATAATTACTGTTTAATTAGGTGTGGGGCTCTTTTCAGAACCAGAATTTGTTTTAAACCTAGTCACCTTCAAAACACATACATTAAAGTTTTAAAAGATTAAAATAACAAAACAAAATACAATCCAAAAAAAAAGCAGCAAAAAACTGACTACTTTTAAACGGGACTGACGACTTTTATGTTTGCATTAGCTTTCTGCTAAATCTTAAACACATTGCACTGTAATTCTTTTATTTGCCTTTTTTTCCCTTACTTATCCATTTTATTTTATTTGACTTATCTATTTTATTATTTTATGATGATGTTTCTATGTGAAGCACTTTTGGTTTGCCTCGTCTATGAAAAATACTAGATCAATAAAGTTGCCTTGCCTTGCCAAAAAAAAAAGTCACTAACTATAGTAATATGTATTTTCCCCTCTCCTTGTTTTGCCAAGATGACCATCAACGCCAGTAACGCTAGGCCCTTGGGGCAGCAGTTGGTGGCATTCACCAGCAGGGCAGCGCTGTTTACCGACGTAATGGACGTCATCTTCGTCACGCACCTGGTGGAGAGGCTCACCCGGCTGGCCGAGAAGCACAGAGATGTAGGAACACACGCAACGCACACACACGCGCACAAAAGTCCTTCACAAAAGCAAAAAACGTATTTAGACATGGTGGAACGACACATACGCTCTGTGGTGGGTAAAGGTGTTAGTGATTGTGAATAGGCAGCCTGCACTAGAAACATGCACAGTTGTACTTTCATGAATTAAACAGTAATCTGAGCTAGGATTTAAAGGGCAACCACATTCCTTTTTCATTTACGCTGACATTTCCGATGTGCACGTTTAATTCAGATTTCTGCCAAAGGTGGGCAGCTACAGCTCCTGTTACAGTAGTGGAAATCTGTTGAGTAGATCCTGCGTGGGACGGAAGCATCAAGGGATTTTTTCCACCATTTCAATTTGATGCGGTGGTGGTGAAAGGGAAAGCAGAGAGATAGATAGATGGTCATGCAGAGCGAGAGAGACAGACACTCATGCAGAGGTAGAGAGGGAGAGAGAGAGAGACAGACATGCTGAGAGGAAGAGAGACATAACCACAGATGGGAAGAGTGAGACGGAGGGAGAGAGAGACGCACATGCTGAGAGAAAGAGAGACAACAAGACAGATGGAAAGAGTGAGACAGATGGAGGGAGACACAAACATGCTGAGTAAAAAGAGAGACAGAGCGACGGATGGATAGAGTGAGATAGAAGGAACGAGAGTTAGAAAGACATGCTGAGAGAAAGAGACACACAAACCGAGGATTGTGGGAGAGAGAGACAGACATGCTCAGAGAAAGAGAGACATAAAGACAGATGGAAAGAGTGAGACATAGGGAGAGAGCGAGAAAAAGACAGACATTTTGAGAGAAGACATGCAGGCAGAGAGGGAGAGAGAGATGGATAGAGGAGAGAGAGAGAGGCTTTTTAAAAAGACGCAGGCAGAACGACGCGTTCTTTCTCAAAGCCCCTCAATCGATTGTAGACAGCTTAACGTTTTACCTACTTTCCTTTCGCCGCTGTGCTGCTTGCCGATCTGAATGGCAATCAACGCCCTTGAAGACGACACATGTGCATTCTTCTTGGGAGCGCGCTCTATTTAAAACCCACAAACGACTCCCTTCCCCTTTTTTTTCCCGTGGCTGGGAGGGGGGTTATCAGGTTATCGGGGGCCCTCACGTCATGTTTATAAGGTCAGGTCTTTCGAGGCCGCAGATAATCCAGCGTCTCCCATAATGAATGGTTGAGCGGCTCGTCGCTGTAGCTAGCTAGCGGGTGTGTGTGTGTCTGTGCTCGGTCAGCCCCCACCGCTGTAGCAGGGTATTTCTTGGATGTTCACAGCAGCTTGTATCTTCCCACCATGACCACCCTCGTAAGCCACAGAGGAGCAGTGTGATGAAGCAACTGGAAATTAAAAAGGGGGGGGGGGGGGGGGGAGAAAGAAAGGAGGTGTAAATAGCTAACTGTCATCCCAAGGAAGTGATTATGTCCCAACGGTAGGGCTAATCGAAATTAAATCTGCCCGTAATGAATGAAGACACTTTTTTTCCGCCCTCATACTTCGGACTGGAGATTATATTATAAATGTGTCTATTGTTGTCGACGTGATGGATGTAATGATGAGTCTGAGTGTGTATGGCTGCTGTTTGCCTGTGTGTGTTTGCGTGCATGATAGCAATAAAACACTGCTAAGGGCATCCAGTCGTTATACTACTATGAATATATATTTTATATACTATACATGATTTATATAAAGAGTATATACTGTGTGTGTATAAGTATATATATATATATATCTGTATGTATATATATATATATGTATAGATATATATATACATGTGTGTGTGTGGGTGCGTCTATGTATCTGTATATGTATGTATAAATATGTCTAAATATGTCCATACATACTGTGTATATAGTATATATATGTGTGTGTGTACAGTACGTACTATATATGTATACGAATGGGACCATAACGAGGTGTTTCGGCGGTCCCCACAGCTGGGGGGCTACGTGTGGGACATCGGCAGCAACATGATGCTGGTGGAGGAGCACGTGTTGTGGATGGCTCAGGACGAGGCGCGGGCCTGCACCCGCATCGTCCAGTGTGTGGAGCGCATCGCCGGCATGGCCCTGACCACGGACCACCAGGTCGTATCCAAGGTACCCCACGCGCACGCACACGCGCGCACACACACACACACACACAGCACACACACACCACCACACACACACGCACGCACACACACATATATGCTGGACGACCACAGCCGCTCCTCGCCGGTGCCTTTGTTATTGTCAGGGAGGTTAATTGGATGCGAATTTGCCGCTAGTACATTTCCTAGTGCAGCTTTACCTCGGCCTTCCCTGTTTGTTTGATTTATATCTTCCTCTTTCCTCTCTGCTGTCTCATTGGATGAAAGCCATCCAACTCAATGATATTGCAATAAAATGTGTCATGTCTCTGGCTCCGCCCCTTCCTGCTCCACATCCTGCTGTCCCTGTCTTTTTTTTTTTTTTTAATAATTTTATTTATAAAGCATTGCTTCCTTTATTTCCATCTCTCGACCAAGGTGTCTGCGAACATCGCCCTGGAGGCCATCAGCGTGCGTCCGGCCTCCTCCCCGGGTGTGTCCTGCGTGGTGATCCAGCAGGCTGTCTCCCCCTCCTCCTCCTCCTCCTCCTCCTCCTCCTCCTCCTCCTCCTCCTCCTCCTCCTCCTCCTCCCCCCACGTCCCCCGCCCCCATGGCAACCATCGCCGCCAGCACTCCCAGCAGGAAGTGGGCGACAGAGACCCGGGCCCCGAGGAGGCCGCCGGCTCGCTGCTCAGCATCCAATGCCACGTGCTCAACGAAAGCAGTCTGCCCCCGCCGGCCAATCAGCTGGGCAAGGTACGAGGAGAGGGGCGCGGCCTGTTTAGAGAACCTCCGGGGGAACTTCCTGTCTCGTCTTTTGGTGTTCGATTCATTTTGAGGGTCCTCATTAATCCCTTAAGAAAGCTTAAGAAGAGCATAGCAGTATAGAAGGTAGGACGAAAAACACAGCAAAAAACATAGAGCATCATACAAGTGCATATTATTAATAATTAATAGTTAATAATGTCTAGTATGTAATTGGGTCTCTTGAGCATCTGTGTAGAGACAGCCCTTTCTCTGCTTAAAATCCCGTATCGCTCTTTTTTTTCCATTTACAATCATGCCATATCCCATGGCTTCTGATTAACATCATTTTGACCCACCAGGCAGACCAGGGTTCAAGACACTGGCGCTGAAATACGTAGTAACAACGTTGAATCTGCCTGCAGAGTCTGTTGTAAATGCCACCCTAATGCAGAGTTCAAGGCATACACAACAAACATAATTACCACTAGTAAGTCAGAACCACACTGTTTGGTATTGCAGTCCAGCTGTTCAGGTGACAGCCTCAGTGTGCGGTTCCACAGCTGGAGTCTATCTCTGCTGATGGACTCCAGCTGTGGCCCTCCTATTGCTAAATTTCTTATACTAATTAACGTAACAGGAGAGAAAATCACAAAGACAACATAAAAGTTATTAACTCTCATTGTTATTAGTATTCCTTTATTTCATTATCCTTATTTGGATTCATATTCTTCGTCATCTAAATCAACACCTTTTCAGTAGTTAATCTTGTAATGTAATTAATGTTCCCCGATGATTATTTCCGAGTAATTGTTATTCATTTCCATGTTCTGAATGATTAGTTCAATATTGTTTTATTGAAATATTGTGTGTTTGTTGATTAGAATTCATGACTCCTAGTCATCCCCTATACACAGCGTGAAGCTAGCTATACTGCATTTGGGGATTTCTGCTGAATTGGTTGTTCGCCATGGTCATGCTGGGCGTAGTCCCCTGCCCCGTCTGAATGCAACCCCCCCACACTACGAGTCAATCCCTTCTGATTGTATGAACCAATGCTAATGCCCCTCCCAGTGCTCTTTAGCCTACCTCCAAGCGATAGCCAGATAGTATTACCTTATAACAGAAACGGGATGGAAACACGCAGCTCTGCACCAATTTACCATACATGCTAAAGATATCAAGCTGAAGAATTTCAATATCCACTGTCACTTATTTTGCGTAAAATGATGACTGGATACGTTCATGGCAGTTTGGAATGTAAAAATATTTTCTCAGACGAAAGTATTAGATATTGCTACAGCGGAGACCTTGCTGGAGGGCATCCCCACCTTGCATGTCTCTGACAATATTATTGGCGGCTGGAACAGTTCGCTCTCATCTAACTCTATGCAGCGTCTTGGTGGGGGCAGGTTGAGTGGCATTAATGGATGTTCAAGGACCAGCCATTTGCAGGTTGCAGATGTTTTTGGTCACAAGCAGACCATTAGCGACGCCCATGTTAGCAACATCATGTGACATGACTCCAAGCCACATGCAGCAATGGAAGACAGTTGTACGAAATGTATGAAATGGTCATAATGTGGTCAATTAATTAAAGTTTATTTTTCGTCTTAAGGCCCCCACGTTATATAAAAAAAGACCCTTAAAGAATTGTAAGCTTGTCATTAAAAAATACATTCATTCTATTGTTGTAATATAATCAGCATAGAAATATAATATATTCTATAAATGTGTCATAATATTTCCCATTTCACATATTAATTGGGTAAAGTAGCGGTGCTGTAGCATCGAACTGCGCGCAACGCCTTGAGATTTGCACATTTGCTCGCACAAAAGATGATAAACGCTCCAAGCTATATTTATGTGCGCTTATGTGTCATGGGAAAAACTATGCTCCCTACATTTCTTAAGACATGAAATATTCTAGAACATCAACATCTTTGCTTTGAAGATGTATTGCTCCAGATGGACTCTTTGCCATACAAAAAGGCACACACACACACACACACACACACACACACACACACACACACACACACACACACACACACACACCAACACACACACACCACACACACACACACACACACACACACACACACACACACACACACACACACACGCTATAGTTTAGAAGACAGACCTTCTCTCCCCCTTCGAAACTCGAGCCCAGAATAACTTGTCCCTGTTGCTTAGAACAGGCGGTCTGGACACATTCTGGAGGACTTGGCATCGCTTTTCTGTAACAAGTACGTGCACTCTCCGTGGCTGGAGACTTTTTCAGCCAGGCTGGGTTCAGTTGGGCGTTTGTGTACTGTGAGGGAGAAGTTAGAATTCTTTGTGCCTCGCTGTTGCGATACCTATCTTCATAGTTCATGTTCACCCTGCTAGCTTGTCAGCTGCAAGTATGTCTTGTTAGCTGATAATATAAGTTTATTTTTCAAAATATGCTATATTGTGAAAGAAGTTCAACGAAATGCCTCTTCCAACAGAAACAATGTTTATTCAAATGTAATTTGCATAACTTTCAATTCAGAGTTTACTCTGGGCTATACTAACACACTGTTTTCTAGGTGTTTTGTCACTCTTCTCACGATCCAATCGAATCCCGTCGGACCAAATCTCTCTCCACCTCCGTTCTGTCCTGTGTTAATTACCTGTTTTACTGGGAGATGTGTCACAGTAGCACAGAGAAAGATATGCACCGGCTGACATTTCACGCGTTGTTGTGACTTTAGTCAAAGTCACTGGGGGCCCTTAAATCGTGAGATATGAGAATATGTGAATGTGCGTTGAATGCCGAGTCACACAGGAACCCACGCTGCTCTGTGAGTTTTGATCATGAGCTAGAAATTTGAAAGACTGACTCCCTCTGTGATCTCTCTGCTCTTCCCCATTCCCCTTGTTCTCCTCACCACACATTACTGCCTCCTCTTCCTCGTCTCCTTCCTTCCTTTCTCTATTATTTCTATATATATGCACGTATGTGTGTGTGTTTACATGTCTTTCTTTTCATTCTCCTCGCTTTCCACCTTCCTCTGTCACGTGTTTGTTTTTGTGTGTGTGTGTGTGTGTGTGTGTGTGTGTGTGTGTGTGTGTGTGTGTGTGTGTGTGTGTGTGTGTGTGTGTGTGTGTGTGTGTGTGTGTGTGTGTGTGTGTGTGTGTGTGTGTGTGTGTGTGTGTGTGTATTGTGTGTGTGTATACATATCTTTCGATTCATTTTCCTGTATTTTTATCTCCCTCTCTCACATGTATATGTGAGAGAGTATATATTTACACGTGTGTGTGTGTGTGTATATCTCCTCTTTTTACATCTCCTCCTCTCATGCAGTACGAACCGCGTTCCTGACATATTTTAGATTTAATTTTGGTTGTTTTGCTTCGCTGACAGATGCACTATTGCATCATCTACTGTGAACTACACACACACACACACACACACACACACACACACACACACACACACACACACACACACACACACACACACACACACACACACACACACACACACACACACACACACACACACACACACACACACACACACACACAGCCACATACACACACACAGAAAAAAGCATGCTCTAACTTCTAACTTTTGCCGACGCTAAAAAATGGATGTTTAATCCCAGTGGTGTGGTCGATGCGTGCGTACGCCACAGGAATACTCACCATGTACAAGTGGTGCTGAGAGGCTCTTGTATGGTGGATCAGGAGGGTTGGTCGGAGAGGTCGCTGAGGGCTTTGCAGTTACTGTAGGGTGCTCCACGGAGAGGAAGAGTGAGAGAGAGAGAGGCACTGTAAGGCTCTTGCTGCGCATTCACAAGCAGACAAACACACTCGCGCATACACAAGCAGACAAACACACTCGCGCATAACACAAGTGTAGTCTCAAAGGGCTTAATTTGCATGAATGTGTCAGACATGCATCAAATATTAAATTCCCCCTCCCCATAAAATTCACATGATAACGCAAAACAAGACTGAATTTCAATTCAATACATGTCCCTGGAGCCAGCCTTATTGGTCTGTATGCACAGTGTGTTTCAATGTATGGCTTGCGTGTGTTTGTGTTTTAGAAACACTGAACAGAATACCCACAATGCAAAGGGGGTGCTTTCACTCCCCCCATGAGTCATCCTTTCGCTGGTACACAGTGTTGAACAGCAGTCCAGGAATGGGCTTCTGTAGTCACACACAACCAGACCTTGTTACCAGACATGAAAGAACACACGCGCACTTGCACACACGCGCACACACACACACGCACGCCCACACACACACACACACACACACACACACACACACACACACACACACACACACACACACACACACACACACACACACACACACACACACACACACACACACACACACACACACACACACACACACACACACACACACACTGACAAAAAAAAGGCTAGCAGGTCACTGGTCTTATATTGTTGGTTGAAAGTTCTCAACCTCAGTATTGTTCTTGTTGAATTTTTCTGTTGTTGTTGCTTCCTTGTTTTCATGGCCCATGTTTTCCAGAACACTGCACCCTAATGTCCTGTCTGTTGTAATGTCTGTTATCACTGAACACAGCCATTTGAGAGAGTGGTTTTTGCTGTAACAACTCACTCACAGACTCACACATTCACTTACGTAGTCATTCCCCCCCTCACTCACTCGCTCACTCACTTGCACACATTCATGTTTGTAGTCATTCACTTACTCAGCCACTCACTCACACACTCACTCACACACATTCACTTACGTAGTCATTCCAACCCTCACTCACTCGCTCACTCACTTGCACACATTCATGTATGTAGTCATTCACTTACTCAGCCACTCACTCACACACTCACCCACACACATTCACTTATGTAGTCATTCCAACCTTCACTCACTCAGCCACTCACTCAAACACATTCACTTATGTAGTCACTCACTCACCCAGTCACTCAGTGCTTCAGCAAAAGAAGAGTTTCAAACATTTGCTTAAGGATAAGCGTTAGTACTGCTGGCTGTGCAGGTTCACCCCTCGCGCGGCTGTTCTGTACACATACCACCATGTCCTCTGCATCTCATCCCTCCCTCCACCCACCCATCGACTTCCCCTCCTATTTTTCCCAGTAAAAAATTGCTTCTTAATCAAAGTCCCACAGCAGTATCCAGCCGTTTTGTTCCGTCGGCCCACTGTATATATTCACCACAGCGTGCAATGTCAAGATAAATAGCGACATCCCCCAATTGACTCGCAGTGGCAGCCGCTGACAAATACTCAAACAGGGCTCGTGTGAGTGTGTGTGTGTATCCCTTACTGACACTCAAAAGAGCTACAGCACGACAACTAATTTTTACTTTGACGCCAAGTGCACAACCTATTGTAAGTTATGATGTCACTCGCTGTTTAGAAAAGGAAGAAGTGTAATGAAGAAAAGAAAAAGAAAAACGCCGTAGGTTTTAAAAATCCACCTGAGCCACAGGTCTGTCGACACGGCTTTTGGACTCACCGAACCCCTGCATGGCATCACTTTGGCAGCGCTTCAGGACAGTTTATGGCCATTCCCTAGCCCAACTTGACCAGGGGACACGCAGCATATGGGCCCACTGTGCAGACAGCTCGCCAAGTGTTGTCACGGAAAAACCACAGCCTTACAAAATCATCACACAGAAAACTACCACAAATGCTTATTTCCTATCCCATGTTTTTCATATTCCCCATTTTTAAGTTCTTACTCAAAATGTTACAGATGGGATTTCTCTGCCAGAGAGAAACTGAGCCGCACAGTTTGGGTATGGAGCATCTCCTATGTTTCCTATGCGGAAATAGTCATTTACATTTTTAGATTGAGTGTGCAGTGTGCAGCGCGGCGCACACACTGTGCACAGCATGCTTGTTGCATATTTTCCCATGTTTTTGAAAACTTTAAACATCCGGCACTTGCTCCGGAGCTTATCATATCTCCGAAAGGGCTCACCACATTCGACACCAGGAACGTTTCAAATACTGAAATACTTGCTTGCTAATTGGCGACTTAGTAAAAGGAGAGAAGGAGCAGCGAAGGAGCAGGGATTCTCTTGATTGAACTTATTCAGACTAGTTTGGTGAAAAAATGCTGTCACACACACACACACACACACACACACACACACACACACACACACACACACACTCTTCTCCTTTTCTCTTTCACACACACACATTTTATTCCTCTTCTGCCACTGATCTTTAAACAAACTAGCAAGAAGGCTTTTAAGCTTCAGTCTTCAAACAAACGGGTATCGAGTATCTGCTGCATGTGTGTATTTGAGTGTATCTTTTGATACTTATTTTAACACTTGAAAAGAAGAAGATCAGAACCAGGCAAAAATGCGCTTTCCGTCAAGCATGGGCACTTGCTCTAGCTGTAGCATGACTTGCACACCTACTGGGTTTTAGTAGACACATTCAAAATCCGCCACGGGCACGCTAGAGCACAGCCTTCCGTGTATTGTAACACGGGGGACAATCAATACCTTTCGCCTACATGTTCATGGCCGGCTCATGGCGTTCGAGTTTCTACCTTCCTTTTGACTTGAACATACGATAACGTAATTATCGTGTCTGCGACCTGGAACAATTTAGACTCTAGGAAAAAGACAACGGAAGAAAACTTTGGGTGACTTTATGCCCGGTGTCTTCAAGACGTCTTATCTGGCCCCAGCGTCTGAGCAGAGCGTTAGCAGTAGCATGGCAAGCTGTAAATCACACCACGCTACTTAGCACGTCGCTGCCGCCGCCGTCGTTTGGGACTCTCTTCCCAGCGCTAATGACTTTCTAAACGACGCAAAACATATGGTGTGGTGTTCCGCTTCCGAGATAACGGCTTCCGCACGCTCCTGACACGAGGGGAGATGGGGTAGATGGGGGGGGGGGGGGGGGGGTTGATCTTTCCCAGTCTGGAGCCCCTCCCCTCCTCTCCCCCAACCAGCTGACAGGTAATTAGCGGGCCACTTTGAGGCTCATGGTGGTGGACCGGACTTTATCCTGATGCCCGCACACCCACACACTTTGATGGAAAGTCTGACTCTCTCCCTTCCTCTGCTTCTCTGTCTACCCTCTCTGTCTTACTTTATCTGTGTCTTTTCTCTCTCTCTCTCTCTCTCTCTCTCTCTCTCTCTCTCTCTCTCTCTCTCTCTCTCTCTCTCTCTCTCTCTCTCTCTCTCTCTCTCTACCCCCCCCCCCCCCCCCCCCTCAGTGTCCCTGCTTATTTAATGACAGCTCTGGCACTGTGTGGGTGTGTGTTTATATTTTCTGTTTTCAGTTTGGTGGCTTCGCTGTTGTGTGTGTATGTGTAAGCAGCACATGTATTTGTGTGGATATGCCCGTGTGTGTGTGTGTTTGCGTGTGTGTGTGCATGTTTGCTTTTCGGGCCCTGTTTCGCTTTTTTACTCTGTGATTATGTTTTGTGTGTGTGTTTCCAGGCAAATGTAAGTGTCCTTGCAGGGTGCTTTGAGAACTAGGTGTGTGTGTGTGTGTGTGTGTGTGTGTGTGTGTGTGTGTGTGTGTGTGTGTGTGTGTGTGTGTGTGTGTGTGTGTGTGTGTGTGTGTGTGTGTGTGTGTGTGTGTGTGGGTTCACAAGTGTACGTGCCCTCGCTAGGCCTTTGAAGAACATGCCTCATCACTCGCCAACCCTGAAGCCTCCCTCTCTGTCTGGGGGTCTCGGCACGACAGAGCATATCAAAGCCCCTAGTGGCACAACAGTACACCATAGACCACCTGATATCAAAGCCACCGGCGGCGGGTGCCGACGCAACCCAATATGACCCAGTTTGGAGCAAATAAGTAAACACTCGGCTTCATCATCATAAATATATGAATGCCTCGATAGCAGGATCGTCCCCTCCTCGCTGGAGTGTCTGGCGGAAGGAAGCCTTTCGCTCCGGTTCTTGGACCGATATCATAGGAGGATTCCCGCGGAGTCACGGCTGTCCATTAGCTCAGTGACCCACGGGGCCGGCTGAGGCAGCCTGGGGAGTGTATGCCGCGTGCGATGGAGGAGGAATGGAGGTTAATTGTACATAGGCACACGGGGAAGCTCGTGTCAGAGGGGCATTCGCATATTTTTGGTGGCATTAACATTTTGATGGTAATGCTGCCTCACTCATTTGATATTTAGCGTAATTTAATCTGTGTGGCGCCTGTGTGTGCGTGTGATATCGTAGGCTTATGTGTGTGTGGTGCTTACATCCTTGCATATAGGTGTAAACATCAGCAGCCTGTGGTGTATCGGCCCGGTGTATTGTGTTGCATTGTATGTACTGCTGCTATGGGTGGAAACTCAGGCATGCTTAGCATCCACCATGACTCACTGGGTTTGATAAGATGTATAGAAATTGTTCCTGTTCCCCAAGGACTTAAATCATATTTTTCTGGAGAATAAGAGGAACTTTGAAAAAAATAAGAAAAAAACAGCAGCAGCAGCTTGGGATGCAGCAAAGAAAGGCCTTGAATGCTAAACACAGCATAAAGGATGAAAGCAGAGAGCGAGACAGAGACAAGCGAGAGGGTGAGAGACAGTGAGAAAGGGAGACAGGCAAAGAGACGGAGAGGGGAGGGACGAGATGGAAAAGTACAAGAAAGAGATGGGTGGACAGAGAGGGCAAAAAAACAGGGTAAGAGGGATGAGAAAAGAGGGAAAGATTGATAGTTGGCGTGAACTAGAGAGTGAGAGAGTGGGACTGGGGATGGAGAAGAGGACGAGAGAGGAGGGGTATAGTGGGGAGAGATGGATGAGTATATAAAAAGAGATGGAGAGAAAAAGAGGACAAGATGGAGAACAATAAACAAAGACGATGAAGGGATTTGAGGCAGAGCAGCGGACAAAAGCAACAGAAGACGAACGACGGAGCAGAAATGGGAGAGCGAATGACAGAGACAAAGAGATGATTGGGGAACATGGAGGAGAGTAATACACTGAGCAAGGCTCTTGGAGGAAGAGAAAGTGTCCAATCAGAAGCTGGACATCAAGAGCCTCGTGGGAAATGCTCTATCCGTACACCGCCACAATGCCGGACAGGAAACATGAATCCACCTCACCAGCTTTTATTGTGGAGGAAAGCACAATTGGGTCCTGTGTAGTGGACACAGCAGTCCACTCTCCCCCTCACGGCCCCAGGACCATCCGGGACGAACTTCATGATAGATCCGATATGAAGTGCACCCGAAAATCAACATTTGGCGAATAATTTGTCTTGGATTATTCGTCCAATGCAGATGCCAAGTATCAGTCGGAGTGTGTTCACCGTTCCCACCTCAGCGTCACATTTCCCCCTTGCTCCTGAGACGAAGGGTACAGTGGCTGCTGAGAGCTGAGGACATCATAACAACTCCGCTCCCCATGGCCACACAACTCCTACTGTGAAATTTAAAAGCTCACAACCAAACAATTACTTTTCCTCTTTACAAATGAGGGCTTTAACAACCTCTGGGGCATCTTGGGAAAAAATAAATGTATTCTTGAAAAAGGAACACGTCATCATGCTTGTTCAGCACTGTGCATTTGTTGTTGTGTGTCACTTTTAAGGCCCTTACAGGTCCTTTGTGGATTCCTCGTGTTCATTCCTTTGTGTGTTGGGGCCAAAACGGGTCTGCATTTTTCAGAATGTTTTCCTGCGCTCTGGCTTTGAAGGCATTTCCTCTGATACGTTGTGGAATTAGCGTGATATAAAATTGTAATGTAAATCATAAATATTGCCCGCTCAACAGTTGACAATTCCCGCAGCAGTTACAATTGCGCTCAGGACAACAACAAAGAGAACCTCCTTAGCTGCCTCACTGCGGAAACGATGTGTAACTCCCTCCATTAGGTAGGATATAGACGTTTATGGAGGGTTGTAAGGTCCATGGGTATAACCTTTTCACTCAGAAGTATGCACATCATTGCACACACACACACACACACACACACACACACACACACACACACCACAACACACACACACACACACACACACACACACACACACACACACACACACACACACACACACACACACACACACACACACACACACACACACAGACCATATCAACCCACTCCTCATTTTAAAGACGGTTGTAAAAAAAGTAAAGCTAACCTGTTTGCCGGTGCAGTCCAGGGCTGTAGGTTTTAAATAGCCTTGTTGTAAACCTTTATGACGATGCAGTCGGCCCTTCACCCTTGCGGGCTGCTATATGTGCCTGGATGCTGACACGGTATTCAGTCAGGAGCGGCCATTGTTGTTCTCCCCCCCACCTTGCCCAGAAAGTCAACTTTTATGTAATTAAGGAAATGAGAAAAGGTGTTTAGGTCAATTTATTTATAAGGCTGTATAGAGGCTGTATGCGGCTGTACAGACACTGGCTGTGTGGATTGTTTCAACTGTGTAACGTCTTACCCAAGTGACATATTGAGATCCTTCCACTGAAAAGGCAGACTTTTTTTTGGTGTGTATTTCCTGGAATCTGGGATGATGACGTGCATGCAGAAATAGCACTTCTGCTGTCACCATTTGCATATCGCACCCGTAATCTCTCCTGGCATGAATAAACATGCAAATATATGCTAATTGTTTGGCATGTTTACCTCAAAATGGAAACATTGATTGCATGGAGATGTCTATTTCATTTACACAACCTAGTATTCACTGTGTTGGTGAGAGAGGCGGTGAGATACTGGTGAAAGCTACAGCAACCTTTCATATTCCATGAGCAGAAGAAGCATAACTGTTCATATAACAACTCTAACTGAAAAATAATGTCCCTTTTACCTTTTCAACCAACCAGCTCTTTGTTTCGTTTTAAGATGTTCTCACAAAGGTTATTTTGGGCTTCCTGATAATGATCTCATGAAGACAGTTTAAATGATTTTAACTATGGATAACAATGACAGCAAATACTTCCACATAAATGTCTGGTTTAATGCATATGGATAGTGAATAGGTATTATTATACTGGTGTAGAGTGAGTGGCTAATCTGCTAGGACAGAGCTGGGAAGATGCTACTTAAATGCAACTCAGTACATTACTTATATCCCATCCATAATATTAACAATTTATAACATGTGTTTTTGGTACAAATTACGTACTCTGCAAACGTGCATGTACGTTTGCTTTGAGAAAATAGAAGCAGACGTGCGTGTAAAGTCATCTGTCCTTGCATCCTTTGCCTTCCTGTGTCAGACCCCTCCTTCCTGTTCCCTTTTTCCCTCACCGTGGCTCAGACGTTTTTCTTCTCTGTGGAGAGTTGGGGGTCGAGCCAGCTGGGCACTGGGTGCCCCCCCTCCCGTGGGCCCGTTAATCTGACCTGTCCTGCTTTTACATCCCACCTTTACTGCTGGACTGCAAATCAAAGCTCTATTGACTCTTCCACCTCTCTCCCCCCCTCTCCCTGGCTCCTAGCCCCTCTCTCTCGTCCTCTCTCTCTCCTCCTAGCTCTACCCTCTCTACCGCTCTCACTTCTGCTTTCACTCTCTCAATCTGTCTCTCTCTCTCTCGCTCGCTCTTAGCCCCTGTCCATTCTCTCTCTTCTTACATTCTCTCTTTCCTTCTCTATCGCTTTCGCTGTCTCTCTTTTTCTCTCTCTCCCTTTCTTAATTTTGATCTCTCACGCTCTCTCTCTCTCTCTCTCTCTCTCTCTCTCTCTCTCTCTCTCTCTCTCTCCTCTCTCTCTCTCTCTCTCCTCTCTCTCTCTCTCTCTCTCTCTCTCTCTCTCTCTCTCAGAGCCTCTCACGTGGGCTAATGGTTCAGCCCAACGGGCATCTGATTGATTTGGGGGTGAACAGGCCCAAGGGGTGCAGAGTATGTGATCCCAGGGCGACAGCCTCTTGCAGACGGAGAACCAGGCCCTGTTGTAACTGTTTTTCCTTAATGCTAAGAATCATTTTTCCTTCATGAAAGTATCTCCTGTCTAATGATCAACAGGTAGATCATCTGTATAATCAGGGTGTAGTCATCCACCGCCCTAAATTAATAGATGCAATTTATCTTTTAAATATCCTTTAAATATCATAGATGCAATTTATCTGTTGCAGTGCTTAAGGTCAAGTTGACTAACACATTGAGCACAAAATCAAAAAGCTTTTTGCCTCCGGTTTTGGAGGAAATGAGCTGTCAAGATAAAGAATATACTTCAGTTTAATGATCTCTTTTATAACATAAACTTCACTGACCCCAATTACCGCAGTCATTTGGCTTATAGTCGCTGGACTTCCTGGTGCTTCGGCTATGAACCTCTCAGTGTGCGGCGGTCGGGGAAAGGGAGAAGCAGGGAGAGTGTTGAACACACTTGCTGTAGAAAACCACTTTTATTGCTATTTTGGGGAATGGGATTCCTACAACATGTCCCTTATGTCCAAGACCATTAGACCATACTCTGTTCAAGATACCTCACGCAGAACACTGTCTCTCCCATCACCGCCACCCCTCTCCCTCCGTCATCCATCGCTGGCCTGTTACTTCTTCTGTGTATATACGTGTTTCTAGCACCCTCGGTAATAACAACAATAATATTTCACTGTATTAATGAAGTGCTTTTTAAGACAGTGTTTTTCAAGTGCGTGTGTGTGGAGGCGATGTGACACCTCATTCACAGTTTGGCCACACAGTGTTATAGTGAGAATATCTTGCCTACAACACAGCGTCAGCATAAACGGCAGTCCTACGCGTGGGGGTGGAGAAGTGCTCGTTTGTGTGCATATTTCAGCTGCTTAGTTAACATGCAGCCGCCGGTCTCCTCCCTTCTGTGCTCCCCCTCGTCCTCCTCTTCCTCCTCCTCCTCCTCCTCCTCCTCCTCCTCCTCCTCCTCCTCCTCCTCCTCCTCCTCCTCCTCCTCCTCCTCCACCTCCTCTTCCTCCCCCAGCGACTACGCCCTGAGTACTCCCTTTCATTTCCGCCAAGAGGAAAATATATTAACATTACAATGATTTGAATTATTAATTTCCCTAAACCTACTTCAAAAATATTATTTAAAATCTTCTTTTGTGTGGCCCGGGATGGATGATGCGATGCACATTTCAACTGTTGTGTACTTGGTCCATTGGGTGAGCTAATTTGATGTATCGAATCAGCATTGGCTAACCAGGGACCAACTTGTCTCTTCTGGGTTGAGAAAAGGTTTATTACTTCTCTGTATTTCTTTGGCTCTCTCTGACTTAGTTTTCTAAGTAAATATTCCCCCATATTGTTGTGTTGCAGAACAATAATGTTGCTCTGCTTTGTCATTTTAGGCAGATAGAATAGGGCAAAGATGCCATCAACTGAAGCAGTCTGCGTCATATGTCACTCACATTAACCTACTTCCTGTCCTGAGCGCTGTGGAGGTAGTTTAAACCACCAATGCAACATGTAGTATAAACAGCAATTGTGCTCATTGTAGATTTCTCTGGGCTCAGAGCTGAGAGATTGTCTGGGTTGTCAGTTCTCCTGCCCTGGGGTGATTACTTCTTCCTTTTTAGGAAGACAGAGTGCTCCCCCATCCCACACCAATCTCACCCTCATGTGTGGGATCAGCAGTACATGAGATGAGGAAAAATGGAAGATGACGTTTAGCTTAAATGAGATGAATGGGATGGTGTGTGTGAGGTGTGTCAAATTTGAATGTATTCCACGTCCTTGTGGCATTCATATGTATCTCTCAAAGTTTAGTTGCTGCTGCCCAAAGGTCCAATGCAACATCAGAAAGAAAACTTTGTGCCAAAACTTTTGTTGTATTTCTTGTGCATGATCTGTGTTCGCTCACGAAATGACTCTACCCATGCATAAATCATTTTACTTTAAAATACTGAATGCCTTTAAACACTTTGTATGGCATAAACATTTTTTTGTGCGTGGTCGCAGAAATCCTTAACAATTGAGCACGCACACACACAAGGTCACACTAAAGGACAACAACTATTATTAAAGTGGGGGGAGACATCTTTGTAGCACAGTCACTTTACAATGACAATCGACCCTGCCATTCCCATCTCCAAACAAACACAACCCCCCCCCCCCCCCCCACACACACACACACACACACACACGCACACACACCACACACACCCCTCCCCAGTTTTGCCCTTGAGTGCACCACTTAACCCCCATTTGCTCTGCTGTGGCTGTGAGGTGGTGGGGTGGAGGGAGGGGGAGAGAAGTGGGAGATGGAGGCAGACTGCAGCTACTGCCGGCCTCCGTGGTGGCAAGGTGCTCCGCGTAGCCTCATGAATGTGAAGCAGGAAGGGTGAACATCTCACTGAAAATAACTTAAACGAAAAGCCTGCACAGGTATTCATGGAAAGGGTCACATGGTGCACGTGACGATTCTGAAACCATTGTCGTTTCTCGAGTCAAACTTTTGTTTCATAACCCAGGGTTTAACCGCCCCCGCCCTCTCCTCCGCCCTCTCCTCCGCCCTCTCCTCCGCCCTCTCCTCCGCCCTCTCCTCCGCCCTCTCCTCCGCCCTCTCGGTCTTCCTCTTTTCGGTTGGTTGGTGGTTGGTTTTGTTTTTTCTCTTTTTAAGACATTCATCCCAAGACGCAGAAAGATGACAAGCGGGGTGGGCGTGCGGGTGAGGGGTCCGGGAAGGCTTGGAAGGGACTATTCCTGATAGATCCACTATGTGTGTGTTGCACCATCTGTGGGGCCTGTGCATGTTGTTCCCCCCACCGTCCCCCCCGTCCCAGTGTTTAGTGAAAGCAGCCCGGAGGGGTGTGACGACGACGCGGCGCGAGCTTCACCGCAGGTTCTGCCGCTCACTGCCGCTCGGGAAGCAGTGATTACAGAAACGTTGTCTACCGTAGGGCCTTCTCTCAAGTCAGAAAGCCTTCCTGGCTCTCTCTGCCACTCTTCCCCATCTCTGTACTCGTGTCTTTGAAAAAAGCCTCTACTCTTCTACACAGCTTTAAATCCTCTCCCTGAAACAGTTTTCCTCTCTCTCTCTCTCTCTCTCTCTCTCTCTCTCTCTCTCTCTCTCTCTCTCTCTCTCTCTCTCTCTCTCTCTCTCTCTCTCTCTCTCTCTCTCTCTCTCTCTCTCTCTCTCTCTCTCTCTGTGTCCCTCTCTCTCTCTCTCTCTCTCTCTCTCTCTCTCTCTCTCTCCTCTCTCTCTCTCTCTCTCTCTCTCTCTCTCTCTCTCTCTCTCTCTCTCTCTCTCTCTCTCTCTCTCTCTCTCTCTCTCTCTCTGGCTTTCTCCTTCTCTACTATCTACCATTTTCTAATTATGCCTGCGTTTAGTTTTTTTTAATTTGAAAAGAAATCCTCGTTTTCCAGCCTGCACAGTGTCAGCGGGCCCAGTTCAGTGGGATTCTGGCGTAGCATTAGCAAATTGCTCCTGCAGAATTGGAGGCTGAACAATAGATTAACTGTAACAATACATTTGGCCTATTATGTCAAAACACGTTTGTTTTTGTGCACCCTCCTGGTCACCCACTCACTCTCTCTCTCGCACGCACGCACACGCACACACACACACACACGCACACGCACACACACAGTATTACCAATTCACACTGCATTTTGTCTACTCAAAGACTCCCTCCATGTCCAACCCCATATCAACAATCATGATGCATAAAGAGATATTGAAGTTCTGGGAAAGGAGCACATGCACAAGACACAAACATACACACACAGTCACAGTAGAATAAAGTGAATCAAGGATCTTCTCCAATTTAAGATTTATTGCTGTGTGTGGGTGTGTGTGTGTGTGTGTGTATAGTGCATCTCCACATACAGTACATACTGGTTTTCCTATCATCGACTACCACTGAGAGAATCATTTTCTACACAATCTATTAAATCCTCCACGCCCTCATTTAGATTCCCCTTCAGCGACTCAGCGCTCTTCATTATTCCCTATTAAGCATTTCATGTTTGCTCTGTGCTTGTGCCTGAAAGCAACCGGCTGCACCAGCGAGGGTGGAGGAGCATGGAGGCAGCAACTGCAGTGCTAACTATATATAGAGGGGGCTGATCCGGCTCCACTGGCCCGGAATGTTAATGTCTTATCGGCCCTGGCGCAGAGCAGGGGGTTGGTGGGCTGGGGGGGGGGGGACCAGGGAACAGGGCCATGGTGAGGGAGCCAACTATTGGAAGGGGATGTGCGGGGGGGGGGGGGGTGATGCTAGGGGTGGGAGGGTGTGTGTTGGAGGATGTTGGAGGGTGTTGGAGGGGTTGGGTTTGGTACAGAACTGCTGTGGTGCTTGAGTTCGGAGCCCCGCGGGAGTCCAGATTTATGCATGATAAGAGCTGTGAGGTGTGTCGAGCCATATTTCACTACTTATTAAGGAGCCGTCCATGTCTCCGTTCCTGCCGGGGGTTTTTCTCGGCCCTTTAAGAGACAAAGCAGGGTCTCGCTCGCGGTGCTGGAGCCTGCGATTAGCACCACACTTGACTGGATCTCGATCACTAATTACAAATACAAAGTTATTACAACTTGGCGCTTTGGCCATCTGCTAATACACATTCCTCAGAAGCCTTTGTGATTAACCTGCTGATCTGAGTTGGCAGCAGTGTAATTACCAACCAAAGGCAAGACGGCGGAGATGATTTTCCCCGATATCTCTAGACACACGAGTTAGACAAACCAATTCAAATATTTGCGCAGCGAAGGTGCTAAAATATCTGTTTGTCATGCAGACAACGCCGCGGTATGCTAATATAAAACAACAACAACAACAACAACAAAAAGAGCTAAACCCAAACCCGTGGCAGTGATCCAAGTGTCGCGTCAGAAAGAGTAGAAAGCCAAGAATGTGTAATTACCCGCACTGCTGTAAGTCTGTTCACCGCCTTCATCCCCCTCCTCATACACTCATTGAAGTGTCTAACCTTTTCGCCGGGCGCTGTAATCCAGCGCCTCGCCGGTCTCCTGTGTTCTCCCGGAGCGGAAAGCGGGGAAGAAAACGACTAATCCATAGCACCGACTCTCAACTTTTTTCTCCATGCACAGCGTGTGTCACGAATCCTAAGACTATGGATCATCTGTATTTATCCACCATAAGCCACGGGCCCCCCCCCCTGCCAAGCCGTGCTGCCGTGCCAGCCCGCTGCATTGCCAGGCGGCACTGCTGTTTGATGACCCCGAGCCTTGGCAAACGCACGTGTTATTGTAGCGGCGTCAGGACCACAGAGGGCCTTATAGACATAAGTGATTCGATGCAGTGCAAGTGAAGACACCCAGGGATTTGTGTTGAGTCAGGGAGGTACAATTGAATGAGGACAATTTAAAAGTAAAACACCAGATAGTCCCTATTAGGGCATCCAGATATTATTGGCATCCAGCTGTTGTTGTACGGGAATGGAGAGAGCAAGACAAACAGAGTATCGCTTTCAGACTTTGGTAGTGGAAGTGTGCGCTAATATCGAGTGTGAGGGTTGTTCTCTCCTACATGGCTGTAACTTTTCCAACAGAGGAAGGATAAGACGGCGGGGCTGGGTTGGTTTTCCGTGCTGCGGTGCATGTTAAGCGCTCGATAAAGACCTGCTTAGAAACATGTTCATTTTCTGGACAGAAAGGTTGAGAAGAAAGGGAAATATTAAGCGATACATAAGGAAGTAATATAAATCACAGTGTCCATAAGCGGCGATATATTGATACAATATGACGCAATTTGGGACGATATCAGACGATGTAGATCGATGGCCGATATATGGGTGAGTACAAGGAACAGGATGGAAATTCAGAGAGTTCGACGTCAATGATCCAAGGGGTTGTGGTCAAGAGCTGTATGGTGGGTTAATAAACCACAATACTGAGCAGCAGACTGGGCAACCACCCACAGGAGGTGCACGAGGTAGATTGGGATATTGCTGGACAGATCATTTGACAGGAGGTGGGCAGGAACACAAGCACTGGCACACCTCACCACCACCTCCTCTGTGATTCCAAGAAGACCCACGGTGCGTCGGGAGTTCAGCAGCCTCTCTCCCTCTCTCTCCCCCCCGCCTGGCTGCCCTCCTGCCCACACACACCTGGGCGCCGTCATTAAGCCTTGTTTTCTCCCGACAGGCTAACCGCCCTTTTTTGTTTCGTTTGCTGGTCGCTTGGTTTGTTTGTTTCCAGGGGTCTATTTTCTGGTCAGACTAGAGTTTGTGTTTCTTGTTGTTGTAGTTTCTTTCTTTCTTTTCTTCAACCTGATGCAGTCCCCGCGAGCCTAGAAGGGGCATAAGCTACGGTCCCTGTCCAATCATGGACACATTGTTTTCCAGCGCTAGGCAGAGTGAAGCGGAGAGGGTCACAGAGGGGCAATCAAAGCAGGGGACGGAAAGACAACCAAACAGAGGCAGAGGATGGGAGGCGATAAAATACAAAACCAAAAGTGGTGACTCCCTTTTCTCAGTCAGGCTTCTTGACGTGTGTGGCGATGAGCCTCTCAACTCACTCCCACTTCAGGATATGGGCTACTGGATTGATTGAGGAGGTCACAGGAATTCAGCCAGCACTGTGGTTTGCATGAAATGTTGGTAAATTTATTTATAGGTTCTCACTAACAAAAAAATGGCCAAGCCAAACAAAAACTACTTGGAGAAACAAAAGGTCTGCAGGAAATACGCAGCGAATTATAGCCGCCTCACAACAAGCGAACTCCACACACCACACCTGCAGGCCCAAACCACAGGCCGTCGTTCAATGGCATTCAATGAACCTCACGGCACGCACAAATGCACACACACACACACACGCACACGCACACACACGCACGTACATGCACAGAACACACACAACCACTCTGCGCCGCTCTCTTGTTCTGGCGCTGTCTATCACCCTGTCGTTCACTTGACGTTCTCTTGTCTGGATATGTGTGCCGCGCTCAGAGTTTGGGTGTGGGTGGTGCTGTCTGTGTGTCTCCTCCTCTGATTCGATTGTGGGTGCTGCACACCAGGGTGGAGCAGCCATCTGTTGTCACATGAAGGAGGCGATGGAGGTGATGCTAACGACAGGGTAATTGCCCACATTCAATATGCTCTGGTTCCATGGAGTCCCTTTGCATTTGTTGCACCATTTTTATTTGGGAATGGGAGGATAATTTTTATTATTTCTTCCCACTGGAACAAGCACCCGAGGAGGGCTGTTTGTGGCTAATGGCGCCAAATCAAGCAAAGTATCAAAATAATGTAGAACGTGATCCTTAATGTTTTAATGACATGACGCGGTTGCCGGCACTGCGTGTCATTACCATATGTATGAATGCGTGTGTGCGTGTTGATCAGTTACATGTTGTGGGTACGTGAAAAGGAGGGCTGCCTTTTCACAACGTGTAAAGGGAAAGTCGGGTGCACCGTCCCGCTCCAATACAAAGTGCAGCGCTACAAATGCATAAGTAGGCTCACAGAGTTAGAATGGTAAACACTGTTTATTTCAGTGTTGCCTTGCCCGGCAGTGCGGCGATGAGGGCGACCCTGACCCTTGTGCCATGTGCTGCCAGATCTCATTATCCTGCAAGGCGGGCGCACGGGGTGGGGTTTGGGGGGGCTGACAGGCCCAGCTGAATTTAGATGCTCATGTTGTCCGGAATATGAACTTTGATAGATTACACTTGATGGCCGACATTACCCCCCTGAAGCCCGTCGTTCAATGTGCACTTAATGGCCACGCTCACGGCACGCACAAATGCACACACACACACACACACACACGCACGTACATGCACAGAACACACACAACCACTCTGCGCCGCTCTCTTGTTCTGGCGCTGTCTATCACCCTGTCGTTCACTTGACGTTCTCTTGTCTGGATATGTGTGCCCTGCTCAGAGTTTGGGTGTGGGTGGTGCCGTCTGTGTGTCTCCTCCTCTGATTCGATTGTGGGTGCTGCACACCAGGGTGGAGCAGCCATCTGTTGTCACATGAAGGAGGCGATGGAGGTGATGCTAACGACAGGGTAATTGCCCACATTCAATATGCTCTGGTTCCATGGAGTCCCTTTGCATTTGTTGCACCATTTTTATTTGGGAATGGGAGGATAATTTTTATTATTTCTTCCCACTGGAACAAGCACCCGAGGAGGGCTGTTTGTGGCTAATGGCGCCAAATCAAGCAAAGTATCAAATTAGGTGTTCCACCACCAGGGGAACTAATGGTCTGATAACACTGACCGCCTGCCCCACCTGTCTGAAGCTGTACCGCACGCACGCACGCACGCACGCACGCACGCACGCACGCACGCACGCACGCACGCACGCACGCACGCACGCACGCACGCACGCACGCACGCTCGCAAGCTCACACACACCTCACTATCTCTCACGCATGCACATACACACACATACAAAATAATCCACACACACAGACACATACTTGCACACACGGTTCCATTCCGGCTCCATTCCATTTGCCATAACAGTCTCTTAACCCTTCTATACACAGCCACACAAGGGCTCTTCAATCACACTCTGTAACCAAGGCTCTCTTAGTTTTGGGGTGGTGTGTGTGTGTGTGTGTGTGTGTGTGTGTGTGTGTGTGTGTGTGTGTGTGTGTGTGTGTGTGTGTGTGTGTGTGTGTGTGTGTGTGTGTGTGTGTGTGTGTGTGTGTGTGAATTGCTTGGGTTTAGCAAAGCCAGAAAGGCTTTTCAATTAGGAGCCCATGACTCTTCATGATGTGGGCCACACTTGTTGAGCGGCACATCCCAGTCCCGATGTCCTCTGTGCATCGGGTCAGCGAGGGAGTGGCTTTATTAGCCTCCCCTTCCCCCTCCCCCTCCCCATGATGCCACAGGAGGGCTGATAAATCATATTCAGCCAGCCGCGTGGGTAGGTGGTCACACGCTCCTCGGCCGTGCGCCATACTTCGGCCCGGTTGACCTTGACACGGTAGCCCCCCTTTAGAAAACAGACGGATGTTTTGTTTTTTCACACGGGAACATTTTTCACGGCCTAATAGATTCACAATTATGCCGGAGCTGTGTTGTTAATCATAGGATGTTTTAAAAAGACATGGACCTCATCCAAGCACCGCCACGAGTCAGCGGCACCGCGGTCGGTTGTGAACGACTTACTACTCCGGTTAACCAAAGAAGCTGACATGTTTGCACTCTCCCCCTGCCCCACGAGGGACGTGTCCAGGCTGCCCTGTTCCAGCCAATCCTCATTCATTCATTTAGGTCCACCTCTTGTATGAATCAGGGCTGTGTTTGTGTAAAGGGGGAGGTTGCCCCTGTGTCTGACTCCTCACAGCGAGGGCTGTCCTGGGAAGTAAGCATGAGCCATGTACTGGCATCCATTATAAACATTCCTAATACAAAAATTTAGAGATAGTTTTGTGTGTGTGAATTGTTATGTGTGTGATAACACGTGTGTGTGTGTGTGTGTGTGTGTGTGTGTGTGTGTGTGTGTGTGTGTGTGTGTGTGTGTGTGTGTGTGTGTGTGTGTGTGTGTGTGAGAGTTGGGTGGCGGACTGGACAGTTACCTGGAACCAAAGCAGGCTAGGACCAGTACAAAGATCCAAACATTCCCCCGGGCCAATTAATAATGTTCCTCAGGAAGATTCCACTGGACAAGCATGCACGCACACAAACAGATGTCCGTAGTCTAGTAGCAATGCTAATGCCTAGAGAGAGACCTTCGGCTGTGGTGCATGTCGTCTTCACTTGAGGAAGAGGAGCGTGGCCTTGTTGCTGGCGTTCCGCTTTGCCCCCCCCCCACTTGGAAAAGCGGTGATCCTCAAAAGTATATAATAATACTAGGCCGTCTAGATTCATACTATTTCATTCTTATTCTGTTCAGGATTTGGGGGTTTTTGTTTGGTGCCAAGCATTTAAAATCCCCTCTTCTAGTGAGAGTATTTTATTTTATATTTGTTTTATTTGCCAGGCTTCGGTCCAATTAGTTATGGAGTCGTTATTTATTTAGGTTAATAAAGACTTCAGCCCATTAATCATGGCTAGATTCAGGTCAGGTGCTTCTCTTCCTAGCAGGTGGTCTTACAGGTCACTGATGACCTGAAAAAAGGCCACCTTCCATCCTTCTTCCGTACAAAATGTATTCTCCATATTAACAAGCTCCAGTGATCTATATCTGTAAAGCTCCTTGCCCTTTGCTTATGACAACAGGAAACAGGATTGCAGCAGATGTTAAGCTAATACACGGGCTAATACAGATGATAAGCTAACAACGTTTGTTCGATTCCATGAGCTCAAACTTTAAACTAGCCCCATTTCTCTGGTTATGATTCTTGTCGGGAGTATACTCAATATTTCCCCCTTGAGGGAAATAAAGTCCCAAACAGAGCTAAACTGAGCTGAGCCTTTGGTCTGACCTAGAGGCAGCAATGCTGAGGCAATACATGGATATACCAAATCTCTTTTTATCATAGGTCTCAATCGGCAGCGATGGCTGTTATTTTCTCCTTCCTCTGAGAGAATTGATTGACAAGGTATGTTTACGCCACAACAACAGCTTAAAACTGGTGTTCTTGCACATCATCTGAGGCTTTCTGGTTTCCCAGGGCCCCTCCAACTTGTAAACATTGTAAATGAGAATTTTCCGGATGTGCTAACCTGGAGGGAAGACGGCAATGTCCTCGGGCGTGCTTGGTTAAACTCTCCCAATGCAGGCCGGACAAACTCGGACCCTCGATCTAAGAGACGCCAGCATAAAAAAAAAAGGTTAATGGGGTTTAGGAGCATGGGAAAGGTGTTGAGTGTGCAACATGATCATTGTCTCGCTGTCGCTCGCTCTATCTCGCTCTCCCTCGGCCTCTTTTACTCACTCTTGCTCTCCCGCTCTCTTGCTATCGCTCGCTCTTGCTTTCTCTCTCGCTTGATCTTGCTCCCTCTTGATCTCTCTCACTTGCTCTTGCTCTCGCTCGCTCTTGCTCTCGCTCACTCTCTCTTTTCCTCTTTTCCTCTATTTTTCCATCTCTGTCTCCCCCCCCCCCACTCTCTCTCTCCTTCTCCCTCCCTGTGCTTCCCATGGGTGGTTGATGCTGAGGGTTGTCTGGAAGGTCGTGGAGATAAGGAGGCATAGTGCTCAGCCGGGCAGATAGGCTGCTGCCGCAATTACCTCAGCCTTGATGACAAAAAAGAAAAAAAGAGCGGCTTTTACATTTTGGCTCCCCACAATATCATAACACACTCTGCGATGTGAGTTTGCAAAAAAAAAAATCTACATTTGCAACTGCAAGCAACAATGGCGTTATATATTCGGGCTTGTCCAAAACTCCTATTTTGCAAGTGTGTTTGTCACGATACATATGATAGAAAACACATGTAGTGATACATGGCAGACACCCTCATCTCTGTGTTGTGCTGTTCAGCCGTCACCCATCCACACAACTCACTGAATATGATCTTAAGAAGTCCAGTCAATGCCACATCCATGCATCAGCTCCTGGTTCCTATTTCTTTGGACACTGTGATGAGATCACAAGCACCATCTTGCCTTAGGCCCAACAGAACTCAATAAAACACACCGAGGCTCTGCTCCTCTCGACTCGTCTCGGCTCGTGAATCTGGTTAAAGGTGTGCTGAGTCCCGAGGGAATGCTCCCGAGTGTGTGAATAAGAGTTTGTGTAAATCTAAATAAATCAACAAGGAAAGTGTTTCCACGGAGGGAACATTGTGTCGTGCACATCTCTGTTGAACAAACGAGGGATTGAATGCATCAGAGCTGGCGACTGTGCGTGGCTCCAAAGTGTCAATGAGTTTACTGGACATTTCTCCCACCATCTGGTTCAGCAGCTTACACATGCATGGTGGGTGGGGGTTGGAGGGGGGGGGGGGAGGGTGGGTAGGGTTTTTCCAGCACAGGTTTTGAGGACTTCTCAAAGTAGTTTGGTTGAGTGTGTCAGCTTGCATTCGGAGACACCCCCGCAAAGACATAGACATAAACCGCTGCATACCACCAAATGAATTAAACTGCTACTCACCGCCTTTCCTCTACAGTTCATAATGAGTCAAAAAGCGTCATCCCTGAGCCTTCTTCAAAGGATAATATTTCACAAGAAAAAACCATAACTGTGAAAGTTTGCATCGAAAAACTTAGCATTTCACTATCAGTGTTTTTGGCACGTACGACTGATTACCCCCCGCACAACCATCCCCCCTCGCATAAACGCTGAAAAGTAAGCTAGCCTGCTACCGTGCGCTATCAAGACGCTACATCAGCCCCCATTAGCTCACATCCTCGAGGGCGGCGCATGCCAAGTGGGCTGGAACTGCATTTACCAGCTTGATTGGCCCTTACTTGACTTGCAGCTGTAGAATGCGATCCAAGGTGCAATTCTTTAGCACCAGCCATCCCCCCTCATCCCCCCCCCCTCCCCTTCCATCTTCCAACTCCCACCCATCCAAATCCGACTCTCTCCCTGGCGTTTATCATGTCTTTAGCGCTTTGACGGCGGCCTCCTCTGGAGAGGACGTCCATAGCTGTATGCGCGTGGCATAAGGGGCCCCCATTACCATACGCTTTGGAGAGCCGGGGGCTGAAATGCTGAAGGACTTAGCTGATGGTGTAGGGATGGCGGGGGGGGGGGGGGGGGGTCGGTGGGGGGAAGTGTCGATACGGCATGGGCTCTGTAGTCCTTACTGGGGCCACAGCAGAGGGTCAAAGTGCCGGACCGAGCGCCAGATATTGTCTCGTTTGGGATGGAGATGTCAGCCAAGAGAGTGCACCCATGGTGTTAATCTCCCACCCCCCGCCACTCCGCTGGGGGATGAGTGACACAGGAACATGGGAGAATGTTCGTACCAACAGCTGAGAGTCCCAAAGTGATCCCGGTCACATGAATAGGAAGACACAATCGCACAGGATACAGGAATGCGATCCTTTTAAAGGATTTTTCTTTGTCCAAGAGCACACATATATGAAGTAGATTAAGCCCATGTGCACTAATTACAGGAATGCCATCCTTTTAAAGGATATTTCTACGTCCAAGAGCACACATATATAAGTAGATTTAGCAAATGTGCACTTAATTCGCAGGAATATACTGTAGAGTGGATTGGAAATGGTGAATGATGTGAAGAAAGTTCTGGTCTGAAATGGGATATTTTACTGCAATGGTAGTGGGTGTTGCAATGAACAGTGTTTCTGGCCTAACGTAATGGCTATTGTGGTAGAAGGTCGCTATTGGCTCCATAGTAGCCAGGTATTCAGAGGCATCTGGCCTTACGGAGTCAAAGCTTGTTAGCTTCACCCCACAAGCTAGGTGGCTCAGCCCCTCTAACCTAAAACCTTCACATCTTCCATTTGTAGAGACCGGAGATAAATTAAATGTGCAACAGAGCAGGACCTGAAAGACTCAGATGCTGACAGTTGCCACCGTTCCCATAATTATATGGACAAAAATAGGAACTAGGATGAAAATACTTATTCATGAGCTAACCAGAGAGTCAATTTATTTTTTTAGCAAACGGTTTCAAAATGTGTCCAGGCAGCTATCCTTCGGTGTGAGTGAATCTCATTCTCATTGGTTATCTCATAGTCTGCCGGATTAGAACCTATATACTCATTTATTTACGTTCATAACATGCCCTGAAAATATTATGCAAATTATCAGCATTATAGAGATTGTCTCTGGAAGGCAAAGCCTTCGCTTTCATAGCCCTGGGACTCTGGCACCAGGGCTTCAGTGTATGGACATCATTCAGAAGACATCCATGGTCCATATATTCAGCGCCACCCGAAACTGTCTCTCAAGAATGAAGAAAACACCAGCTTCTGCGTTTCTAAGCTATAGTGGTGCGCTAAATCACGGTTTGTGCAGTCCAGCCAGGAACAAGTGGGAAATCAATCAACAACAAAGCCAATCGCTGACTCTTTTTCTGCTCGCTATCCTACCGGCTCTTTCTTACAAACCTGCAAAGCTAGGATCAAGAAGGATTGTGGCGCATCCCGCTTTTCAATAGATGTTAAAAGGTGGCAATTAAGGCCAGGTTAGCAGAGTGTGTTCTGTGGTCCTGCTGTGCTCTGTGTGAGTAAATTAACCGGCTGATTTATTCTCAGTACAGTGTTAGTAGGGTTTCCTTTAAATATGGCGAGGAGAGCTTTTAGGTCCCAAAGTGTGGCCATGTTTGCTGTAGAGGCTGCAGTGAATCCAATCAGGTTAGGTTTGGGTCCATATAACCGCATCAGTGTGAACAGCAAATAGCACACGGAATCTAATCTTGTCAAATTGGATTCGTGCCACTTTCATATGTGTGTCTCGTATCAAATCTTCTGCCATGCGAAAGATGAGATCTGTGGCAAAAACAAATCTGAATCGAGCAATAAGACCCAGGATGTGAACATATCCACTCTCTATGTTTCGCAGACATCCATTGCACAATTTGGGATTCGCTCAGAGCTGGAGTGGAACGCTACGAGTTCCCCGGATGAATCTGTTCCAACACAATAGCTCATGTTAATGGTCACATTACCTAAGAAGCCCCCAATGATGAGGTAATTTAACTGACAACCAGTAATAAAATGGATACAATCTGTTTGGCGACAGCTCAATCGATCCAAAGGATGATGTCATTGCCATGAGATTGGATGTGGTTAGGTAAACACAGATCACTAACTGACAAGCCCACCTGGCAAGGCTCACCGGTTATATAGACAGATACCCTGTTTATTTACTTTATTACTTTAAAACTTAACTTATTTGTTTTATGTTTCTGAATGTAATGTTCTGTTTTTATGTCTCAGGTGAGACCAAAAGCGGCATATAGGCCAAGGCTGGACAAAATATTTGTATTCTATATTGTATGCTATTGTATTGTATTGTATTGTACTGTATTCTATAATTCCTTCAATTTCCTCGACTGCCTCTGTTTATGTAGGTCAGAGTAGCGGGGAGCCATGTCAAGGTATAAAGTCTTTCAAGTCTGCCAGTAATACCGGTACTAATCCTCATATGCCTGATGGAAAATTTGAACGTATGCCATGCATTTATTCATAAATAACACATTTTCACTGGGAAATATTGATTCAAAGCCATAGTTTCTCTTCACAGTCCTTGAATTTCATAGTTCAAGACGACGATCACGCTTCATTTGGCTCAGAGAGGTAATATTTGGTCAACGGTAGATTACTTTTGGAACGGAGCGGGGGCTTTCTGGAAGTGTTTTCCTTCTCTCTGGTGCCACACTCTGCTCCTTCCCGCCCACCAGAGGCGCAGGGGAGCCCTCGGTGCGAGTGTAGCGGATTAGAATCGAGTAGCGTTCTCTGTGAGCATTTCATTGGTCTGGATGAGCTGGTGCACATCTGTATCCCATCTGTATACCTTCATAGCATCACCCATACCATGCTCAATGGCAAAGATAATAAACTCCCGGCACCACACCTGTGTGCCCCTGTTCTTTCGCTTTCGCTTTCGCTTTCGCTTTCAGTCTTGTGTTCGTAAGACCAAGATGGTGTCCTCCCCCCCTCAGGGAAATTGTGAGGGAGTGCAAAGGGCCTATTGGTCGTGGTTCCGCTTGTTACCCTGTGGTGGGCTTCTTCTGAAGGGACAGGCCATTGATCCAGTGGTAGAGGGGGGGGGGGGGGGGGGGGGGGGTGGGAAGCAGCCGCAGTAGCAGGGTGGACTATGGTAATGGTCCAACCATCGATTAAAGGGATGTGCGTTTAGGCCCCGGAGAGATGCTGTAAATCCTGCCCTGGCTGTCCTATAGGCTAGTCCTTGATCTTCACAGTTTCTAGGTCTCTCTCACGCACGCACGCATGCACGCATGCATGCAGGCAAGCAGGCAAGCAGGCACACGCTCAAACTCACACACACATCTTTACACCCCCACACAAAAATCACAATGGTTGACAACATTCACTTTGAACTGAATGGGATATAAAGTGATGACTCTAGCAATGTCCCTGTTAAAAGATAAAAGTAAATGAAAAAGAAAATTGGATATCTGTACGATCCATTAGCGCTATATTGTACTTAAACCACCGATTCCTGGTGCTGGCTAAATGTGGCTTTATACCCTGGCAGTGAGAAGGGTTTTCTTTCTGAGTGCCTTGCTTTAACAATTTGAAAAAAAAAGCAATTTTAACCGCCCACGCCATCCCGATACAAATGTCACTACTTTTGCAACGGTCAAAAGCCAAATCACCAGCCAATACCTTACCGTAGCTCCCGTATGTTCACCACCATTCGGCCAGGTTCCTGGGGAAAATGGGGGGAGACAGGAGAATATTGCATCTGTCCCTGTCTCATGTCCTAACAGCAGTCTTCTCCTCCAGAACCTTTTACATAGCTTAACTCTGGGATTGTTTTGTCTACAGCGGAACAATTGATTTTTCAATTGTCTTTTTATTTAGAAATGTATGAAATATGAATATGAATATAATTGTGTCATTAGTCATCGTATGATTATTTTTATTCGTATTGTTTTATTATTGTTGTTGTGGTTGTTGCCAGAAGTAAAATTAAATTTGTTTTTTATCTGCCGCCCATGCACAAAAGAAGGCTGTTCATGGTCCAATGTTCACGGTTTATGTGTATATTTTGTAACACAACGTTAATACACTCCCTAATTGAAAAGTCTCTCTACAAATAAAACATGCGCGCACACACACACACACACACACACACACACACACACACACACACACACACACACACACACACACACACACACACACACACACACACACACACACACACACACACACACACACACACACACACACACACACACTCCAAAACAATGCTTTACAACATCAGTTTGCTCTGAGTGGAATGGGATATACACTATGACTCTAGCAATAAAATACAAACAGATTTTGTAATGAACGTTCTGCGGGGCAGTTGGTTTCACCGCTCTTCATTCTGTGATCCAACTGATGTGATGAAGATGACCGTTACAGCCATTACCGCTTGGTTTCGTGTAGCCCCGGGATTAGTGGCTACGGATTAATATGCTAACAATGTGCCATAAATACACAGCACTTGGCCCTGCTATTATTATGTCTCCCTTCCCCTCACCCTGGTTACCAGATCTCCTCCTTCCCCCATGTCCTCCACTCCTCTCAAAGGGTTCAAATGCGGCCAACCATTAACCGAAAATTGTTTGCCAGATTTAGACCATACAAATGGTAGCTTAAAGGTGACATATTATACCACCAGGTGGGAGTGTGATTAGCCGATACACGCCTTTTTGAAAAACTGCTTCTTCTGACATCACAAGTGGCCATGCCAGCCTATATGTGTGCTGGATAGATCCGTCTACCAGCCTACCCAGGGGACAGTAGCAAACGTTGCTCATCTATCCGTCATACATCTAGGTGGACACGGCCACTTGTGATGTCAGAAGAGGCAAAGTTTAAAACGGCTTGTAATGGCTAATCAAAACTAGTGGTATAATGTGTCACCTTTTAAAGAAAACAAAATGGTGACTGGTGTTTACCAGCTCTTCGCGCCGGTGATATTTAGACTTCATTCCTCATTAATCGATGAAAGCTTTTTGTTAAAAGGAAATAATTGCTTAGATTAAACAAACCGTGCAATCGTACCATGTAAATGACGCACACACAAGCAGCAACAGGTTAATTACGACAAAACCTGGATTGATACAAGGGCTCCGCACATTAACATGAATATTATATAAGGTATAAGTAATTTGCGGGGTGCAGCGAACACCATGGGGAAAAACGTAGGGCAATCGTGAACAAACTGTTATCGCGTGCTGCCTTCACTACTGCGTCTCAGCTTTTACACTCCCAGCTGTAGACTTGATTTACCTTTGCAAGTTCCTCACTGGAGCTGATAGTCTGACAGTGCTGGCTGTCTCTGTGTGTGTGTGTGTGTGTGTGTGTGTGTGTGTGTGTGTGTGTGTGTGTGTGTGTGTGTGTGTGTGTGTGTGTGTGTGTGTGTGTGTGTGTGTGTGTGTGTGTGTGTGTGTGTGAATGCGCATTGCTGTTGATGTGCACGTGCCTGGGTTTGTTCACCGCCTCCGAGGCCTGGCTGGAACCAGTTGACTTGTGGCTCCATCAAACACAGTGATGGCACTGCAGACGTGAGGCTGAGTTGATTATAATTTTTTTGTGTGTGTGTGTGTGTGTGTGCATGCATGTCAGCGTGTGCATGTGTCTGTGTGAAGATTCATCTGCAAAAAAACGTTCTTTCTCTTTTCCTCCCTCCGCTCTTAGACATATCTTTGCCATGCAGAGGGCAACCTCTCTCACACTGCTCCTCCATCCTAGTTTGAATAAGTTTGTGTGTTTGTGTGTGTGTGTGGGTGGGTGTGTGTGTGTGTGTGTGTGTGTGTGTGTGTGTGTGTGTGTGTGTGTGTGTGTGTGTGTGTGTGTGTGTGTGTGTGTGTGTGTGTGTGTGTGTGTGTGTGTGTGTGCGTGTGTGTGTCGGATAAAACCATAAAAAAAGATGACACTCCAGCATTAATATGCAAATATCCCCAGACCTCCACTGTAAGCAGCGGTATCTTGTTTTCAATGAAATATCATATTTACTCAGTGCTTGACACATGAATATTAAATCAGTTTCACTGTAAAGCAAAAAAAACAGAACCCTGACAGTTTGATGGTTTCATTTTTGTGTTGGTTTTGCGGCAGGCGGCTTCCAAAAACACCCTGGAACACATTGGTTCAGCCGGGGAGCCACGTGGTGAACAACCTACACCTGGGTTCACACAGCTCATGCATATTCATGTTTTCAGTTTCCATGTAATGGTCCCGAACAAGGAGACCCCCCCCCCCCATCCCATCCCATCCCACCCACCATCATCCCCTCTCCTCTCCCGGTGAGGCCAAGAGGAAATTGTTAAGTCACGCAGTTTCGTGTGCCGCGGTTACCATGGCGACACTTGAAGAAAAAAAAAAGAGAGAGAATGAATTGTACGCTGGCTATACCTCCTGGCCACTGAATCGTGAACAGGGAACAGAGAGGTTCGCTCTGAGGACCACGGGGTCTCACTGGTTATTACCACCTGATGATGGCCTCAATGCATCATGCAGAGGGCTGCTGGCCACCATGTACACATGTGGACACGTCTGTCTGTGTGTGACAGCCATGGCTGGGTTCATGTATTGACCATTAAGTACCTTGTTGCCGTGGCGATGGTCCATCTGTCCCTATTATTTGGAGGGGTTTTGTAGGGTTTGATCCATTGTCAGCCCTTAACGGTAATACATTATAGACGCGACATGCAACTGGAATTGCCACCCGTTAGGACGGCACAAATGACTGCAATTTTGGGCAAGCAGGCTCCCATCCCACGCAATAAAGAGACGCGTGGTAACCACGGCACACAGGGAACATCAAATGGACACTGGGAGGTTAATTGAATGATTCAATCTAGTGCCGTGCACAGCAGTTCACGGTAATCTCCAACTCAGGCGTGCATCTGAAAGGGACGTTCTGCAAAAGCGCCCCTGCGCGGCCTTTAGGGTTTCCCCGCCTCTTTTTAAATTAAGATCCACTTTAATCATGGTGTTGAACTGGAACGCAGCACACCTCCTGATGCGCTTACAGGGACTCACAGCTAGCTCTGATCAGATGAACCGCTGATGTTACATGACGCGTCACTGATGTTGCGTCACCGTGGCATGCAGCTTTGAATCGGTATAGGATCAGTTCATGAGCAAACTGATCACGGGCTTCATCCATGCATTCTTGTTCTTGTTTCGAACGAGGGAAACTGAGAGTGGAATAAATGATTCATGGGTGTTTGGTTTACCATGGTGGTCTGTTGTGTAGCTGCGTTTCCCTCCACGAAGCTGTCCAAACAGAGAAGACCCCACATCCCCTCCAGTTAGCACCCTTGAGGGCCCTCCAGGCCACTGGCCTCCCCTAGCTTACATTCTCACCGCGATAGCCAACTGTTATGCGGCAACAAAATGACCTCCCCCGTTAATCCTGCCCAACAGCCCTGGAGCGAGAGAGACAGAAAGAGAGAAGGGAGAGAAGAGGGAGAGAGACAGAGGGAGATGTGACAGGGATTGGAAAAACAAGATCTGGGCACATTCCAAAAAAAAGGGCAATGCACGGGTGAAATGCTCACTCAACCATAACAAAAAGTCTCTTATTTATTCACTGTTGGAGCCTCAGCTGCCTGACATCACATGAAGAAATCCCCCCACTCACTTCCTCAAGGATTCACATCATTTCCAGAACTTAAAGCCAACACAAAATATTTTTGCCCGTATATATTCCAAGCACTTAGAAACCCATCAAAAGGAGACAGTGAAAAGTGCATAACTGACAAATAAATAAACAAGCAGATATAAGAGAGCCCGCATCGCTCTAGCTTCCCCTCAGGAAGCCGATCCCTTACCTGCCTTTAAGGTGAATATGAGTATGAATGTCTTGGGGCGTAGCAGCAACCACACTCGTATTCTGCAAGCTCATCCCTATCTGGAACCCGGAGGAGTAGCCGCATCTTGATTGGTTGACAAGCTCATCCCTTATCTGGAAGCCCTGGAGGAGCAGCTGATTCAGATTGGTTGACGTGCTTATCCAAATGTTGGACAGAGTGCAACTATTATTTCTACTGCCAACGTGAAAGCGCTGTATTCATGGTTTGTGTGGCCAAAATTGTACCAAAAGACAAAAAAACACTCAAGGATATACACTCCACCGTGAGTTATCTTGACTACAGAATGAGCTGACCCCAAGTTCTAATCTTATCTTGACGCTTTGAACTGAGATCGGGATGCCGATGTTGACAATGAATTGGCGGAAAAGATTTGAATTCGTTTTTCTGGCGACAAAACAGCCTATAATGTTCATCCTATCTTTTGCAGTTTTTAATGAGATAACTATTAAAATAATGAATGGAAACATCGCTTTAATTTAAAATGAAGGGACATTTTAAATTGACTTTTAATATTTACATTACATTAATAGTTAAACAACTCATTTTCCCAATGATTCTATTAATTAAATATGTTAAAAAAATGCTATGCATTTATACATGCATGCTCTGTCATTGTTAATATTGGTCTCTGTTGTCCACATGCTGGGTAATTATGTGATTATCTAATTGTCATTCTAAGCGACTGAGGAAAAAGACTATTAGCAACACATATTGTACGCAAACCCACAGATAATTGGAAGAACCTCACTTCAAAATGCTGAAAGCCCATATTTAAAACAGAGCCAATATCAGATGTTTTCTCGTCTCATACTTGCCTCTTTTGGGGCTTTGAATCAATAACACTGCAGCCAACATCTTCAAGCATTGCCAACTCACATATTTGTATTCATTCGTTTTTATTGACTGCAGCTTTGATTAAACCAATTACTTTTGGATGTATTCTTGGGTTAATGTTTTGCAACGATTCTCAAATTCCCATCTTCCTTAATATTCATGTTTACCAATCAAAATCTCTTGTTACCACCACCATCCCCACAGCCTTCTTTAGACACACACACACACACATATTCACCCACACACACACGCACACACACAACACACAACACACACACAAGCACACACCGCCATGTCTCCACAGTGTCTGAGCTGCTGTTCGAGCTGGCAGAGGGAAAGTGTTTCTGACGGTGGAGTCTGAGCCATGTTTAACTGACTGGTGTACTTTACAACCCTCTTAAATCTGTTCTAATGGCCCCCAACATACACCCATACCCCCCCCCCCCCCTCCACCCCCTGCCTCACCCCCCACACCAACACGCCGCGCATAGTAAAATGGAAAGGCTGTTGGTATGGCAACCGCGTGTGTTTAATTTCTCCCTGTACGTCATGGAAACACTTGAGAGCGGTTAGGCTCTCTAAGCCTCAACCCCGGCTATCGCTTTTGGGCAAAATCATTTCGTTTTTTTAAGGCTTACATATTCAAATTCAGCATATTCAAATGCAAGCAGCTTTTACAAAAGGCCAATTTATGGGCTCTTGTTTAATTTGGGGGAAAAAGGCATTGTTCACTGCTTTCATGTACAATCCCACTAACAGAAACAAAATGCACTTACAGGTTTGACATTTTGACAATCAATCCTTAATTGATAGGCGGGGAAGCAGTGTCTTAACACGGAGGTACAGAGTGACGGCCCTCATGTTGTCATTGCAAGGCTGGGCACTTCTCACACCCACCAGCAAATCTGAATGGATTGAACCCATGATCTTGACTGGCGTGTGGATACACACACACACACCCTCACACACACACACACACACACACACACACACACACACACACACACACACACACACACACACACACACACACACACACACACACACACACACACACACACACACACACACACACACACAAAAAAAAGATTACTCTGGCTTCCAATTCCATCACCTTTGGGGGTCGAGAACTAAAGTTGGTGGTGTTGAATCCCCCCCACCCCTTCCCCAGAGATCTTCCATCGTCAGGCGACTGCACATTTCTGCACTTCGGTGAGGATCAGGCAAGGGGAGAGAGGGGAGGGTGCAGTTGGGAGGGGGTTGGTGGGTGAAGGGTTGGTATGTGTGTCCCGTGGAGGGGGGGGGGGGGGGGGGATGGAGAGGGAGGGACTGCAGGATGTGTGCGGTAAGCGACCGAGATAGGTGACTGCTGACATTCAGCTGGGTGCCCTCTGCAAGGAAAACAAGGATGAGTGCTGAGGAAAAACAAGGGAGGGCTGCTTATAAAGGTGAGAGAGAGAGAGAGAGAGAGAGAGAGAGAGAGAGAGAGAGAGAGAGAGAGAGAGAGAGAGAGAGAGAGAGAGAGAGAGAGAGAGAGAGAGAGAGAGAGAGAGAGAGAGAGAGAGAGAGAGAGAGAGAGAGAGTGAGAGTTTGATAGTTTGATTTTGGTTGCCAAGGGGATAGCATACCCTATCCGCTGAAGGGCAGGGCCTTTGGGCAGGGATGGGGTGTCAAACGGCTGTGTCACAACCATCTAAATCAGCTGTGATGTTTTTAGGTCCCTTGTGCGACTGATGCAGGTTTTATGGGAGATTTCGTTCTTTTTCTTTAACGCGGGTGGATGTGGTGGATCTTAGAGAGTTCCTCACTCAGGGGACCCGACGCCAAGCGGCGGGGTTGGGGTAGCGTGTGTGTTTTCGGGGGTTGCCTGTCCCTTTGATGAGATAGAGATGAAAAGGGGGATGGAAGATTGCGAGGCATGGCTGTGAGTTGTGTTGTGGCGAGGCCACGACCGGACACGAGCCTTCACAATCAGAAGAGATCGAATAAGATCAAAACCGCTCTTCAGAAGTGTGGAGGCACTTCTGTGGCGCTCATGCATCAAGCACCGTATCAAGGCAGTAATCTTCTCAACCTCTTTCCTCCCCCCCCCCCCCCCACCCCACTGCCCTGTCTCGGAGTGGCTTCTGAATGAGAGCCTACATTGGAAAAATAAACTGAGCGACATAAATCTCAACAAGGCTTTTGTTTCTCTTTCTTTTTCCCTCCTGCCACTTAACCGTGGATCCAGTTCATAGATACTGGAAATGTGTATCTGCACATGCGCTTATACACACACGTGCGTGTACACACAGACACACAAAATGCACACATGCAGAGAAAATGGCGGCAGAGTGAAAATCAAATGCTTTTCCAAGTTTGAGTCGATGCAAAAAGCGACGGCTAACAAACCCCAGACAGTGAAGTGGCTCCATTACACAGCAGGCGGGGGCTGTGGTGGTCCGGAGAGACCCCAACATCCCCCCCCCCTAGTGTGTCCCTTTACACATGGGGGGATGGACCATCCAGATAGCCCCCTCTGGCTGGGGGCCGCCCCTTCCCAGGGTGAGGGGTGGGGGCATGGCCCGGGTGACGCTGTTCCGATACGGTCGCATCATACAGAGCAGAGAGAGAGAGAGGAGCATGCACGCGATTAATTGTCCACATGATTAATTATATGTACCATGATTATATATATTTCAATACAAACACATGACATTATAGTTTAACAGGCAGCATTGACCTCCTGTGTGCTTGTTGGTCCTGAGTCTTGAGTTCAGGCCAGCTCAATGTGTTCAACACACAGCTCTGGAACAATGCTTTCCTTCTGAAGCCCCTCTTCTCCATGAAGCCTCACACAGAAAATATACCTGGGATATACAGTATTTCTATGAATGACTCTATACAAGATAAAAAATATACATATAATACTATACCTGGATGTATATATCTATATTACTATAGAATATATATATTATATATAATATATATTATATATATATTTGGTGTGTGTGTGTGTGTGTGTGTGTGTGTGTGTGTGTGTGTGTGTGGCTTGTAAATATATAGCATATCAATATATATATATAAATATATATATATATATATATATATATATATATATATATATATATATATATATAATATATATAATATATATATATATATATATATCGTATAGCGTTCATCATAGATGGCAAAAGAAGATAAAGTCAGACCGGTTGTCTCTTTAAATCAAGCCGCGGTGTTGATGTGCCCTCGAGCTGAGATGGTAAGAACCATTTCCCCTTCTGCGGCAGGGCGCCTGACCAAGTAGGCGCAGAGAGCACTTTAAACCTACCGCGTGATGCTCGTTCCCTGACCACTTCAGGTCTCTCCGTTCAGTCTTAGGCGAGAAACGCCAAATCGGGAGTATTTCTCTAATAGAGCAACCTCGCCCCCTCCCCTCCCCTGCACATCTGTGTCATTATTTAATTTTTATTCCCTTTTCTTTTTTTTTGTTTCATCCGCAGAACTCAGTGGCAGTCGCCTCGATCCATGTACCGCTGGCTGCTCCGCCTGTCTCCTCCGCGGTGCAATCTGTTGATAACTCCACTTGCAAGCTGCAGTTTATTGTCTTTCGCAATGGGAAACTCTTCCCTTGCACGGGGAATTCGTCAAATCTTGCAGATGACGGGAAACGTAGGAGCGTTTCAACACCAGTTGCTTTCACCAAATTAGGTAAGGGGGGGAAATCCATTTTTATCATCATGTTGTGCGTGTGTGATGTCAACGCTGCACGAGCGCTCAGACAACATGCTTGCTCTAGCGAATGGATATTACGTCAATCTGCTGTTGTGCTAAATGTGGACATCATTGATGCAACGCGGTTTTTTGTGCACTGTAATGCAACTTTGTTTTTAAACATTGTTATTGATATGGACCCTTGATGTTGACTCGATATCGCCTGCCCATATGCTGTCGGGGAAATTTAAATTTACGCAGCCGATTTGAAGCAGACATACTCCTTTTCTTTTGTATTGCGTGTTAGTAAGCCGGAAAAAAAAACAGTATAGCGAAGTGTGGTGCCGGCTTGTTGACTGGAACAACGTGAGGCGGATATTATGTTTGTGTTTGTGATCTGCATAAAGGCAAAACACGACATGTGCACTGTGCACGCGTGACTGTATCCATGTGGTCATGCACGCGTAATGTGTGTGTGTGTGTGTGTGTGTGTGTGTGTGTGTGTGTGTGTGTGTGTGTGTGTGTGTGTGTGTGTGTGTGTGTGTGTGTGTGTGTGTGTGTGTGTGTGTGTGTGTGTGTGTGTGTTTTACTAATGAGACGACTGTATGTCTAAGGCTCTGCGTCTCCCACTGTTGGTTCTCTCGTGCTCGTGTTTTTAGCATATCAAACCCACACACTTTCCCCCGCTGCACTTCCTTCACCTTATTTCCATGTGTTGCTCTCATTGACTTGTTTATTTATTGGTTGGTTTTATTTTGTTTTGCAGATGGGTGCATCCTCGGAACCGCCGTGCACTCCGTTACGATTAATCTCAGGCACTTCGCACTGGGTGTAGACCCCACTGCCGCCTACTGGGATTTCGACCTACTCGATGGGCACGGTGGTTGGCGGGCAGAGGGGTGCCACATAACTGGCTCCGCGGGCAACACGACCACCATTCATTGCACTCATCATAATAACTTTGCTGTGCTAATGGTGAGTAGACTCTATCGAGGGAAAAGAGAGAAAAAAACATCCTTCTCCGACCCTCCCCACACGCGCACGCACGCAACCCCCCCCCCCCCCCACACCACACACACACACACACACACACACCACACACACACACACACACACACACACACACACACACACACACACACACACACACACACACACACACTAACACAAATACACACACGCACACGCACACATTGTGAGATATCTAAATTCCCCCCACCCCAACCTCCCAAACCTCTTAGCTGTTTTATCTTGCTTGGTGCTATAATGGATCAAATGCATCCCTTTTCCCACAAAGGAACAGACGTGGGTCACGTGCTGCTCCGAGAAGAAGAAGAAGCACTTATTACTGGGTCTTTTTTTTTTTCTTTCTTTGGTTGCCTGATTATCCTCTGGTTGGAGAGGGGAAGGATTTATTTTTTTGGTGATCACCCCCTCGCGTTTGGTGGGATTCTCTCTTTGGATGTGGAATATATACGCCATACGATCCTTTCCCTCCCCGTGCGTGTCGGACCGGAGAAGTTGCGTGGTGTGTAGTCTGCCGCCTCTTCCCTGAGCGGCGGCTGAGATCGAAGCGATGCTCGATAGAAAGTAGCGCTTGTCAGTAGCGATTCGCCCGCGAGCGCCAGTGGTGCGCTAATTGGTCCAATCCTCGTCGACTATCCCAAAAAAAACAACCTTCGATCGTCGACCATAGTAGCGTCGTGAATCTATTCCGGCTCTTTTTTTTTTTGTAAAGTTGGCTTCGGCGTTTTCTTGCAACGTTTTTTTCCGGCAAATGCCTTCTCCTCGACGACGTGCCCTGTTGAAATTGATTTAATGAGGATAATACTAAAGGCGCAATGGCATTACACCGCTCAGTCGTTCCGTACAGCCGCCGCGCTTAGTACGCTTTTGGATGAACAGAAATCCTCCGGATGTTTACCGAAGAGTGGGATTCGTTAGACTGGGAGGTCAGTTATCCGTGTGAGCATGCGAGTGTTGTTCTGGAAATGCCACCGCTGTGATTCCACTTGCCATTTACCTGCATTTTCTTGTTGTATTGAGCTGATTTGCCATGCTGGTGTCGTTCTCGTATGAAATGAACGAGACTCGGCTCGAAAAGCCGCATAGAAGAGACCGGTATACAGGGAGGGGGGGGGGGGGGGGGGAGAGAGAAGAAACCGGCATAGATTTCCCCCCACAAAGTGGGCTGTGTGTTCGGAATACTAAGAGGTTATCAGGTGGAGAAGCATATGTGTAACATGGTGCCATTGTGCAGCAGCAAGGCTGTAGCGCTGTGTGTGTGTGTGTGTGTGTGTGTGTGTGTGTGTGTGTGTGTGTGTGTGTGTGTGTGTGTGTGTGTGTGTGTGTGTGTGTGTGTGTGTGTGTGTGTGTGTGTGTGTGTGTGTGTGTGTGTAGCCCTATTTAGTAGCCAGGCTGGTGCTGGGGAGACGCGCTCAACGGCGCACCGTCACTTGGCACCTTGTGGCTGTCAGCGCGAGACTCAAAGCGAGATCGGCAATTTTGTAAATGGACGTGGCAACAGATTAATGATTTGAACTTCAGGGCACGTTCGTGCTGGGGGAGGGGTGTTAGGACAGGGTGATTGAAAATAGGGAGTAGGTGCCGCCTCGGAGATGTCTACTACACACAATGCCTCGAAGACATTTTTTAGAGGGCTCTTATTTTTAATGCAGTCACCACACCCGCCTGGTCTCTGCAGTGCGCGGGAAAAATAGTACCCTTATTTACGGATTCGTGACATCATTCCCCCGTCGACGCCATCCACGGTTGAACAGTCCGTTATTGGAGTCCGTTACTTCAAGGTTGCTACTGGATGACCTGTTGCATAACATTACCTATAGCTGTGATGTCTGCATGTGTGACTGTGGCACTGGACGACTGAAAATGGTTTTTGATGACAATTAAAGGGATACGTGTTGCTGCCTTTGACAGTGGTCTGAATGTGAAATAATATAAAGGGAACTTCCAAACTCTGAATTGTGCAACAGAATGTAGAAAACTGATGATAGAGGGTGAACATGGAAACAAAGAATATAACTTCTTCTCCCATGACATGTAAGGAACAATCTAACTGATTCTTGCCTTTGGAATCATAATGTTATTCTAAACAAGACCTCATTATTTAAGAATCCATGCTGTGCTGCTTCCATACAAGCACAATTCACCATAACACAAGCACAAGATCTGCACAAGCATTAACATATAAATGAATCAAGAAAAGAATGCAAAGCAATGGACAGGAAAGCCCACAGGCACGATAGCAGGCTTTGGCAAACCATTAATGCGTTTGCACATGTGTGTGTGGGTGCATGTGCACGTGTGTGTGTGTGTGTGTGTGTGTGTGTGTGTGTGTGTGTGTGTGTGTGTGTGTGTGTGTGTGTGTGTGTGTGTGTGTGTGTGTGTGTGTGTGTGTGTGTGTGTGTTTGTCTGTGCGCAACTGAGTGGGGATGATTAGCAAATAGTGTCACAAGCCAATGCTACTGTCCCAGAGGGCTGGAATCCAGCTGTAGGAGTTTGGATTTAAAAAATATTTTAATGAGCAATTTTCTCGTCGTCTTCTTTTTTGAGTCGGTGGCATGAGACAGTGAAATGGAGCCTGGATCTCTGGACTGAATCCCAAATCATTGGCACCACACCACGGGTTAACTGAACTGCACTGAGAGGAGGATTATTCTGCTTTCATTTTGAGAGGGGGGGAGAGGTGGCCTGGACATTTCATGAATACCGCTGGCGATCTGCAGTGAGTTTTCTGCTGAAGGTGAAAGTGACAGTGGGGCTCTCCTCCACCGCTGCGACACAGGCAGGTTTAAAGCGCGCTGACGTTTGAGGTGGGGAGGATACAGGGTCACAACGTCAGCTACTTTCAGCACCTTGGACAGTTCCCGCTCTCTCTTTTCGCACTTCTCTCTCTCGTCAGTTCTCCAGCTCTTTCACCGACCCCGCGACCCCCCTACTCCCACCCATGCACGTGTCTCTGTATGTTTGTTTGTGTGTGTGTGTGCCTAACTGTCATGTGCCCCCTCCCCCTACCCCCCTTCCTGTCCCCATGGCAGCCTAATGGCTGGTCCGCAAGGTGGTAATGAATGACTGTTGAAGCAGACATCTCTGCGCTTGATTGTTTGGCTGCTCGAGACTATTCCTCATGCATGAGCAGACCTTTACAGAGACAGAGGAAGAGAGAGAAAGGGAGAGGGAGGAGAGACTGAGGGATGAACAAGTAACCCGGTTTTTTTTTTCCCATCTCTGCCCAATTATAACAAAGGCCATCCGAGTGCATATACTGTAAATTCCTTAACAAATATGCTGTATAGGGAGAGAGCAGCTTTCTTAGCTTAAGGGTGTGCGTGAGTGTGCGTGTTTGTGTGAGTATTCTGCATCACACATTGTGCTGGGGCTTGACTTTGATTAAACACTGCTTAAAGCAGAGGACCATATTCAGCATCGTCACTGTGTCTCTGCTCTTTCAAGGCTCCAACTGTTCCTCAGACCTCTGTGACCTTTCAAACGGAAGTCAGGCGGGCTAAGCGAGATTACATCTCGGTGGAGATATGCATGTACTCCCTGGGTTTTAAAGGAATTATTTTCCGTAACAAGTGAGATAGGAATCAATGTTGTCGTCAATGTTCAAGGGTGGTTGGAGACGGAATGTTGCACATAGCGCTGTTAGCAGGAGGAGAGAGGAGAGGTCAGGTTTGCACTAGGCTAGATATTGTCAGCGCGGCGGTAGGTTTAGGCCTACTGTCTGAACTAAGCTGGCCCTTTCCACCTTTGAAAAGAGAGCTCATCAGATAAACTATTGTTTCTTTATAGATGGGCATAATGAAAATGATGGCTCTAATATTTTGTTTGTGAACTTGTAATCCACAGTTGGCTTGAGGTGTCCGGACATGTGCTTAAGAAAAGGCGTTAGCTGAAACAGCGAATGAACTGTGCGGGGAAGGTGAAAAGGTGGGCAAAAAATGCTAGTCCGGTCAGAAAACCTTTGACACACAAAAACCGTGTTTTACGCCATATATTTCAGAGTAGTTTTGCCTCTTAGATGACAGATAACACTCTCTTACTGTGGGAGCATGTTTTCGTAGTTCGACCTGACAAATACACTCATACAAACTCACAATCAATAGCTCTAGAACAGCTCTATAATTTTCGCCCATCCGATACTTCTATTAATGTCCGTCAGTGCTTCTCCTTCCCGGGCAGCCTGTCCTCATGTCCAACCCCCACGCAGCTGAGCACGCTCATACATGACTTGGTATGCAGCCCTCGGAGCTGACTATGGGCATCTTAACATCGCACTGCTACAGATTGGGTGATCTGCACTAGAGCTTCGTAGCCTCCATATAAACACTCAGCGGCTAAAGTATAATGTCTGCCAGAGCACGGGGAGTAGATTGGCTCCGGGCTACGCTTCAAGCGGCCAACAACGGATGAAGCATCTTTAGTTCTGACATACAGCGCTGCGTGGCTCTCAATGGGTCGCAGTGGCACCACTTTGAACACTACTTCGACCCCACCCATCCATTTCCTTTGGTACATCATCCCTTCCAATCCCTCACACACAAAGCACATTAGGGGTGAGGCATGGAAGCATCTTTGAGGGGGTTCATCCAAGATGAGCTCTCTGTTGATCGTTACTTTGCGATTCTTTCTTTCGGAGTTCGGCCATTTTTATTCTCTTTCATTGGTAATTTGCAGAAAACTTGTTGTTGGTGCAAAATAACTGCGAGTCGACTACCCGTCTCGTTTGCAATGAATATATATGAACGCATTTACTGAGACTTGCCGCTAGATATTGTTTATATTTCCGAAGAAGGCGGTCTCTCTAAGTTCTGTTTTCTCCTCATTAGCGGGGTGCGCTTTTGGCTGAGCTCCTAGCTAACATCATCACGGCACACTGCTACTGCTTATATTTTGCCCATGAGCAAAAGCAGGTTCCTTGTGTTTTTTTGTTTTTAGGTGTTTTGCATTGGTTCCACCCGGGGCCCCGTTCTGATTTCTTCTGCTTCTGAGACTTCATACTGTGCACTTTAGAAGACTCTTTTTTTGTTCTATACAGAAAAATATAATATCGTTGTTGTTAGGGGGGAGAGGTTAAGGAGTAGGGCTGTGTCCTGGTTTAGCAGATTGGTGTGTGTGTGTGCTGTGTGTGTGTGTGTGTGTGTGTGTGTGTGTGTGTGTGTGTGTGTGTGTGTGTGTGTGTGTGTGTGTGTGTGTGTGTGTGTGTGTGTGTGTGTGTGTGTGTGTGTGTTTGTGTGTGTGCATGTGTGTTAGTAAAAATAAATGTCATATCTACTGCTTCCAATATCCAAGCTATTCCCTTTGTCGTTCCGTTCCCTCACACTTCCCCCTCTCTGGCATGGGGTTTGCTGACGGCTGTTGGGAGCATTCGACTCGGTCTTGAGTTGGGAGAGGGGTAGGATCATTCAGTATGTCAGCCACCCCCCACCCCCCCGATACCACATCGCTGGCGGCCAATAAGTCGACATGCATTGCAGATCGTATTCTTCCTGACTAATGAGTTCAGAGCGTGCAGCCCCACATTTATCTCAGCTATCAACAGCCTTGCGCTTGCTTGGCTGGAATAAGCCAATACACACTGCCGGCACACCCGCCCTAATTTCTTCTTCCCCTCTATTCTGCGGATGTGGGTCCGCGACATCCATTTTATTTCCATAGTGTTGTAACCTCCTTTTTTTGAGCTTAGTTATAAACTACATTATGTTAACAAAGGGTCTTTCAAATGCTGGATCCTCCTTGCAGGTCAGAGTATGACAGATTAGAATATGGTGCTGTTTGCAGCAGTATAATGTTGTGCTATGTGTGTGTGTTTTTGTGTGTGTGTGTGTGTGTGTGTGTGTGTGTGTGTGTGTGTGTGTGTGTGTGTGTGTGTGTGTGTGTGTGTGTGTGTGTGTGTGTGTGTGTGTGTGTGTGTGTGTGTGTGTGTGTGTACGTGAGTATGTGGTGTGTGTTTGTCTGTAGTGGGTGGTTATGTCTGTGTGTCTGTCTGTGTGTGTTTTTGGTGCGTGTGTGTGTCTGTGAGTGTGTGTGCTTTTTTGTGTGACTGCACGTGGGTGCTTGCGTGTGTGTCTGCATGTGTGTGTGTGTGTGTGTGTGTCCGTGGGGATCACTCAGTGGAACGTTCCAACGAAGGAGAGTTAATGGGCTATTCAACGGGTGCACCGTTTGGATGTTGTTTACAGCCCCTGATTAATTGGATGGCCAAACATCAGCGGCGTCTTTATGGGCCGGACACGGCGCAGGTTCCTGATGTGAAACACGTCCGCCCTGACAGTCACTGTGTCGTTATGACAACGCTACCATCGCAGGTGGTGTGATTTGATGATGCGGTCGATACCGAGTCGTTGTTGTCAACGGGTGAGCTACGGTGAAAGTTGCCAACGGGGAAAAACCTAAACAAGAAAACGACACTCGAGTATGGGTCCGGCGCTGCTGTAGCTCGTGGCACACACGGAGGCAGACACACCAGCACACACAGGCGGGCCACATCTAGAGATGACAAGTGGGGTCACAGTAGATTAAAAAGAATAAGCTACCCCGCTGTGTAGCATGTGACCAGAAGCCAACTGACACACTTGATTTATGTCCCAGTCCGGCTGCCGACACTAGATCCTAGCACCACCGACTGGCCATCCACACAAACACACACACGCACACACAGACACACACAAACACACTGTCTCTAGAGTAGAGGCTGCTGAAAGATGCACATACAAGAGACTGACCAGTCTGATGTGAATCTGCTCTTCGCTTTCAGCCCACCCTGCCTCCTACCCCGACTCTCCTTCCCTCTCTGCTATCCCTGTCATCTGGCCCAACCCCCTTCATCTCTCTTGCTCTCCTTCTAATTTTTCTCTCCTCCTAATTTTTCTCTCCTCCAGCCTCTCACCCTCACCTCTTCCCCTCTCACTCCACTCAGTTTCCACCCAGCCTGGGGTCTCTCTCTCTCTCTCTCTCTCTCTCTCTCTCTCTCTCTCTCTCTCTCTCTCTCTCTCTCTCTCTCTCTCTCTCTCTCTCTCTTCTCTCTCTCTCTCTCTCTCTCTCTCTCTCTCTCTCTCTCTCTCTCCTCTCTCTCCCTCCCTCCCTCCCCCCCTCTCTTTCCTTAGCTCCACCGCCCTCTTTTTCTTTCCGTTTGGCTGCGTCAACAACAGTAGCTCGCTAATGGACAGGCCAGCTACGTCGCCGACCCTTGTGAGTGAGAGATTGGAACGGGGCCTGTAAGCAACAACAACACACCCAACTACAACAACAACAACGTCTCCCCCCCCCCCACCCCGTCTCCAACACCACCCTACCCCCCACACCCACACACGCTCTCGTCCTCTTTGGACTGGGTTTCAATGGAGGTGCAGCTCCTTTGGTCCAGATGGAGGTTGATCACCCGGGTGATGCTCTGTGAGGAATGCCTTTAAGAGCCCGAGTGGACTGAACTAAAATGGTTGATAGGGGAGCCAGACCGCTCCTCCTCCTCCCCCTCCTGCCGAGCCCGCTCTGCCTCCCTGCCTAATTGCCTCTGACCGAGTGACAAGCTGCAGATTGTAAACACAGCGACCTTTGATCCTTTAAGCCACCTCACGCTTTTCGTTTTTTTTGTTCTTTCGTCAACGGGATTTCTTCCCTGCCCTGGTGAAGCAGGCGGTGTCGTGGTCTGGCCTCCGGACC
>OLKM01000351.1:196633-231633 GCA_900291075.1 Melanogrammus aeglefinus | reverse complement strand
GACAGCCAGAAGGTGCCACTGAGACATAGATGGCAGCTCTTTTGAAAATTCGCTCGGCCATGCGTTGTTCTGTCGTTTCTCCTTGACCCCCTCTCTCTTTATGAGTGAGTGTCCGTGTTATCTCACGGTGCATGCGTGCACCGGGCCATGAATGGGTATGATATGCACGCTCACTTGCACGTTTTTATTTCCGCAATAGAGACACTATTTTCCTAGAACCCGGAGTTGCATTTCCTGAGGGAACTTAATTTAAATGTTCCACTACTTTGCTAATACTGCTCTGTTGCTTGAATGTTTCTTAGTGGCTCCTCTGAGTGATTCAAATGAGGAATGATGGTGTCTGGCGTCACCCGTTTTAAAACAAATCTTCTGTACAAACCAGAAAGGGACACCATAGGATTGGAATGTGGGAGACTATTTGACTATTCAGGATGCAGTTTTGTGTTAAAAAGCTAGGATAGGCATTTTACTTTAGAAGCATTTTCTTTCAGATATTTGGAAATTCTCTCTTTATGTATATATAAATATAAATGTATATAAACATTTATTTATTTTAAATGTTAAAAGTAACAGTCAGTAGAAAAGATCCAAAACCAGTGTCTGGCTGTTGCAGGCCTGTAATATGCTTGTCCAATCATTTCATCCGGAAAGAATGAAATGGTTGGATGGCCTACCTGCCTTTCTCCCTTCCTACTCGGCAACACGCTCTCACACTCATTGTGCATGACCATAAGGCTATAAGTCTTATTGCTAAAGCTAGCGAGCAATTCATGTGTTTTAGGGGAGTGGCTTTGGAGGAAGGCCTTGTTTCGGTTGGATAGCGTCCAAACCTAGCTGACTCTTGTTGGTTTCCTCAAATTGCCTACCCTAGCTTTAAGTCCAATGAAGCGTCTACACAAATGGCCCGCCCATTGCCCCGCCCCCGTCCTCCTGTATTCCCTCCTTTTGAGGCGGGGGATCACATAGAGTTTAAACAACACTGGTAATCTGATGTTGTAACCTCGACCATGGGCGTAAACATAAAGGCCAGGGATCAAGGGTCCGTTGAGCCGGGCGGAGGAGAATAAAAGCGCCTTTTTTTAGAATGTCAGATGCCAGTGCTAATCCAAAATAGGATAAGCTGGCGTGGACGATAACGTTGCGTGACTGTAATCAAGCTTCAGATGGGCAAGCCACAGTGGCTCTACGCATACACACGTGCACACACAAACAGACATTTGCACACACACACACACACACACACACACACACACACACACACACACACACACACACACACACACACACACACACACACACACACACACACACACAGGCACGAGTGTAATAAAGCGGGCCCAGGGCTCTGATATAATAAAAGTCTGATAAGTACCATATCATAACTGCAGTGAGAGAGAACACATCAGAGGCCGGTGGCTCTGATTCCTAGTCGACTCTGCTGTTCTCAGATCAATGGCCGCCGTGTGGCATACAATAAGACCATCCTAGCGCTAATCATATCATGCGCTTGCACAAGGCATACGTCTTCACCATTGGTGATGCCGCTCACCGGTTAGTGAGGGTTACACATAGACGTGAGTACAATTCGCTCAATGAGCGTGTTTTAATTAGAACCCTATACCCTGTAAAAAAACAAACACATGGTTTATTTCCAGAGCTGGTCGAAACACAACGAGGGAGAGGAACAGTAGCTGGGAATGGAGCCGTCGCTCGTGCAGCCAGCATTAGTCACACCACAAACCCCCTTCTTTCTTCCAGTCGCTGAAGCGGTGGCACCTTGGCCCCGATGTCAACGCAGGAGCGTAACCGCTGGTTCTGGGAACGGCAGGAACAATGTGTTCAGGGGGCAGCCTGTGGCGTATCACCATGTTTCCTCTCTTCCAAAAGCCCATCTGTCAACCCTGCACACAATTACAAGAAAAGGATCAGCCCGTTCCAAACCCTTCTTCTTCTTCTTTTTCTTCTTCTTCTTCTTCTTCTTCTTCTTCTTCTTCTTCTTCTTCTTCTTCTTCTTCTTCTTCTTCTTCTTCTTCTTCTTCTTCTTCTTCTTCTTCTTCTTCTTCTTCTTCTTTTCTTCTTCTTCTTCTTCTTCTTCTTCTTCTTCTTCTTCTTTCTTCTTCTTCTTCTTCTTCTTCTTCTTCTTCTTCTGTTTCTGTTTCTGTTTCTGCTTCTGCTTCTGCTTCTGCTTCTGCTTCTTCTTCTTCTTCTTCTTCTTCTTCTTCTTCTTCTTCTTCTTCTTCTTCTTCTTCTTCTTCTTCTTCTTCTACTACTTCCCCAGAGTTCCCCGTCCATGTCACCAGGATGGCTTGTATTTTATTGTATTTTCTATTTTCTGCTGATGGCGCGCAGTCTTCGCCCGTGACGACCTCCTATTTCAGATTCATGCTACGGTGCGGCGTCTCTACCGGGGAGACGGCCGTCGGCACACACACAGCTCTCTGCTGCGGGCCCCGCTGGGCAGCTGTTAAATACGTCTCAGCGCTCGCACACCGTTACTCATTTACCTTATACTGTTCCTTGTTACCGAGTCAGGCTTATAGGGAGTCTGCTTGCCTGTTGCCTTTAGGCAGTGGCTGCCTGAAATAGGTGCCAGAAAATGTTCTGTTAGCAGCGTGCTGCCGAAGCAGAATTGGTAATCGGAACTGGGATGTTAGGATGCGTGGTGTACTGGCTGTTTGACACCCATGTTCTCCTTATCTCTGTGGTACAAATTGGTGAGTGATTGGTGATTAACTGTAGACTGAGCCAGTGCCCTTGTCAGTCGGCCATGCCGTTATTCCCATTTGAATTTACAAGCTTGTATTTAATTTGCATTCAAGTTATTTTTCATGGTGAGGGAGAATATATTTCTACTATGGCGTTAATAGGACTTCTGAACCAGGCGGCAAGTCCTGTTAGCAGAGGTGATAGTAGAGGAGGGAAGTGTGTTGCGAGTCACAGTACACCTCCCTCCCAAACACTTAACATCATCCTAATCATGTCCCAAATGGCTGCAGTTATTGCCCTTAATGGTTATAGGATTCATGGTTCAATGTGGCAGTGTGTTTGTCTGAAGACTGTGACACGATTACCAGTTAATTTAATATTAGCTCCTCAAACAATGACTTTTCAATTAATGTCTGTTGTTAACTTAACTATGTTGCTTTCTTGCTCATAGTAAAAAACAGTTATTCTATTACCAAGTAAAGTAGTGTGGTATTGAATATTTACTCGACAGCAAGGCACTGAAAGGAACAGTGTAGCCATCATGATGAGTGATGGGCAGAACTAGTCATTTGCTGTGCTAAGGGAGGTTGATGATGGACACAAAGAGTCCTCTCGCTGTTAACCTTAGTGGTGCCACAGAATGTTTTTTTGTTCTTACCGTCTCGAGCCTTAATAGGCTTCCTTCCGTGTCGTCCTACCGCCTGCGTGGTGCGTTGGCTGATGGCCACATTTTAGCCTCCCTGTTTATCTGTTAATTTAACTGTGATTCCGTGCTGGTCTGCTGAGGGCATGGGGTTTATACATTGAGGGAGATTGGTGAATCTCTAGCCTTGCCGGTTAAACTGCATGGCTCATGTGTTAATGTCCACTTGAGTAGCAAGATGTGTTGAAAAGCTGTCCCCTGCTGTTAAAGTAGGAAAACCTGCCTGCTCTCTTGGCTTTAAAATCTTTAATCCATGAAATTTTAAAGCACTTGGTATCCAACATAAAACGATCAATGGTCCTTTTCAGTGAGGTAATGGTGGGAATGGTCTTGGCTCACTCATTATATATTGCACATACCGCCCTCTCCTCACCTCCTCAGGGGTGGTGGGGGGGGGGGCCTGGGAAGACCTCTGACTCCATGGTTTGCCCTCTCAGGCTCAAAACACATTAACTGCGACCTCTGTCACCTACAATTAGTTTTAGAGCCACTGGTACTCCTACTCCAAGTGCAGCCTGGTCGCCACCTGTGGCTTCATCAATTATCAACCTATAAAGGCTTTTTTTTTTTTCCTCTGAGGTCATTCAGTTAATTGAAAGCTTGTGTGTGATCCTTTTTGGGGAACATCATATTGCGGGGTCTGCTGTTGCAAGTAAATTAATCTGCCTGCTAACTTGTTAGCAATGTCTTGTTTCACCAGGACTTTTTATTGAGGCTTCAGGGCAAAGTGTGTTTTATAATTTCTCAGCTGCATCAATTTATTAGGCGGTAATTAAGTGAATTTTCATTGTCCTTCAATCCCAGAGCCCAGAGAGTGATATGACCATGAACCAAATTACTCCAGGTTGTTTACAGTTAATGCATGCATATTAAGGATAAAAATAGTTGTTTGTGCTTTAATGTTCTCTATTCTTGTTTTCAGTAAATGGCCCTTTCGTCAGGGTTTGTTTGTTCCTCCTCTTCCTTCTTCTGTCCTTTTTTTCACCTTTGTTGTTCACCGTTATTGCCTTAAATTATCTTTTTCGTCCACCTTCTTTCTTGCACCCAACCTTTTAGTCAACTTCTCTTTTTTATTTTATAATTCCTCTTGCGTCTTCAACTCCACTATTGTTTACAAAATGCATTGTGGAAGCGATGCATTAGTGAACATCCAGCTCTGTCCAAATACGCAGTCCCCAGGCTGCTTTCAAGGCAGGCTTTGGTGTAGAAAGAGTGGAGTACTCAAGAAAGTAGTAGGAGTGACTGTGCTTCATGCTGCTAAACCCAGGGATCTACCTCAAAACAACAACAGATTTGGCTTGAAAATGCAGAGAAACAAGTCAGCAAACACAGTGGAGCCCTGTTCATTGCATCATTTATTTTAAGGCGCAAAATGTGTCCTTCATGGTTTTTTATGGATATTCCTTTAAGGATACGTTTTTTACAAAAGGCCAACGTTGGTGAATTTGAGTGATTTGATGTATGATGTAGGATGTTAGTTTACACAACTGTCACAGATAATAGGCTCTGATAACTGCCACCATGTTGTAGATCTATTGGTTGGTTATATGGTGTGGTGAGGTTATCTGTGAAGGAACACTTTGCCGCTGAATCCAGGGGCCAACGATTCCTCACAGGCGCTTTCCAGACGCATTTCCAATGGCTTCCGCTCATTGCAGATGGACCGGATGGACTGGACTGGAGGCAGAAACGGTGGACTATCAAAGGAGTTGGCCCGTTGAGTACGGCTGTGGGTCACTGATGGAGAGAATTTGCATTAAGTTGCCTCGATTCAACTCTATGCTAATGCAGCCAACCAGCACAAACCTGCCACTGGATGAATGCATTACGAAGCATTTATTAGGAGGCAGGCATTGCATATAGAAAATACGAATTAGGATTCCGCCACTGCATCGCCTATTTCCCCATTCAAATGTCTTCAGAAATGACTTTGAGTCCACTGATTAAGGGGAATAAGTTCAACAGGGAGAAAAGTTTCTGAAGCCCTGCTAGTCGCTGCTGTGTTTCTCGTTTTCTTTTGGAATCAGCGAACCAAACCGCTGACATCCTGACATCAAATGTCCTCCAATCAGCTGCCAGAGTTCTTTTCAAACCGTCAAAGCTTACATGCTTCTCTGTGTATCCTCCACAGACACGGAGAATGCATGTACCTTTACCCAGTCACCCGTCTCTTGTGAGTCGATGCAGCCGCCTCGGCAGGGCTGCCTGCGTGAATGTTGGTTCCTCCTCGTTGCGCGGGCTTGCTCTCCGTCAGGCCGTGGGTTCAGTCGCTCACGTATAGCCCTGCTCCTACATCTCCCCCTTTGTTCCACTCCCCTCCCTCCCTCCCTCCCTCCCTTCGTTCTCCCTCTTAGCCCGGCCTTGTGTGTCTTAATGATGCTCCTACCCAACGAGCAGACGAGGTCATGACCCCCCCTGGCCCCTGTCGCCCCCCCCTGCCACCGCCGAGGGGGTGAACACATGAGCAAAGAAAATGAAGAGATGGAGTGAAGGTTTCCGCTTGGCCGAGCACTGGGTGTGTGATGGAGTTGGACAGCTGTAGATGTGGATGCAGTCCTGAGATTCAGACGTCCAGGCCTCACAGGGCTTTGGGAAGGGGAGGGGGACGGAGGGGTTGTGGGGTTGTGAAGATAAGGTGTGCTTTATTCCTTAACTCGAGATGAAGCGTGAAGAGGACAGTCAATCTTTAAATCCCCCCCCCCCCCCTTCCCCGACCCAAGCGCATTCTAGAACACTTAAGGGATTTCTTTTTTTCTTCGTGACGTTGGCTTCCAGGCTTATACGAACGCATTTCAAGTCTTTGCTGGATGTACTGCATTTCACGCTAGGATCCTCGCCTGAGTATAAATCACACCAGTTGATGTTGACTGTGTAGACAGAGAATTATTCATGATTCACTTTGCCAGTGCGACAGATTATTATAATATAATGGCAAATTAGACTCGCACTAATCCAGTTGTTGCATGTACACTATACGTTTATACCAAGCCATTGTTCCGAGTCCATTCAAATGTGCAGCTGTACATTTTGATATGGATATGATGCTAATGGGTTTTCCTTCCAGCAATGCAAAAATGAATTTGTTTCTTGATGGCTTTTAATGTTGGCATTTTAAGACATTAATAATGTGCTTCTTTCCACCAAGTCTCAGAATCCTTCGAATTGTCTGCTTAATACCCAGAATGCAACACCACATTTAATGTTAAGAGGGAGAAATAATAATTCTCTTTTGGAATATTGCTCTTCTCCTGAGAATTTCTACAGCCGCGGCCGAGAGATAAACCTTGACTAATGATTATTTCTTTTGCCTGTTAAAGCAGTACTCTTTGTGTGTACATTTATGTTTACACATTAATGTATTGTTAATGTATTCTCTCTCTCTCTCTCTCTCTCTCTCTCTCTCTCTCTCTCTCTGTCTCTCTCTCTCTCTCTCTCTCTCTCTCTCTCTCTCTCTCTCTCTCTCTCTCTCTCTCTCTCTCTCTCTCTCTCTCTCTCTCTCTCTCTCTCTCTCTCTCTCTCTCTCTCTCTCTCTCTCTCTCTCTCTCTCTCCCCCACCACCATCTCGCCGGTGCAGGATCTGAAGAAGGTGCTGTCGTTCCCCCCGTACCCTGGGGAGTTTCTGCACCCGGTCGTGTATGCCTGCACGGCGGTCATGTTGCTCTGCCTCTTCGCCTCCATCATCACCTACATTGTACACCACAGGTAAGCCCATGCTCCTCCTGCCTGCCTGCCCTCACCCGCGACCTCCCTTCCCTCCCGCACAGGCCTCCCGCGCTCTGCTGCATGGGCACCACCCACTATGGCTGTCTTGCCACATCCCCGTATTAACTTTCCACCGGAGGAGGCTTTGGTGTTTGGACAGCTACTTTGGAGAAGTGACTTGAACTCACACACAGCACCAACCTAGCTTATGGAAATCCTCTTACGAACATTTCAAATCAAAGGCTGTCTTGGGGCCATGTGGTGCTACTTACACAACCCTGTAATACCAGCAACATGTGAGGATCCGATTTTTTTTTTACAAACATTCTGATCCCATATATTTCAGAAGTTCAGGTCAGGTAGTAAATAAATCTTTCAAGGCTACTAGTCATTGAGAAATCATTCGGCCTTCATACTGCGAGCGACATATGGAGAGAAAATAAGTAATGTCTGGTGTGGCTTCCCTGTCTGTGTGTTCCAAAGGCCCCCTAGTGGCCAGGAATCAATGAATGCAGCTTGGACAAATAAACTTGATTCTCATTCAGACTAATCTACCATCTTTCAGTTGTTTGATTGCAGTAGCTTTTTTTTTTACTGTGTACCTGCTGCAACAGCTCCTCATAGGAGTGTGTGAGTCAGACTTTTTTCCACTGTCAAACACTGCAATCTTCCTCACTCAGGTTCAAGAAACCGAGACTGTAATGTGTGTGTGTGTGTGTGTGTGTGTGTGTGTGTGTGTGTGTGTGTGTGTGTGTGTGTGTGTGTGTGTGTGTGTGTGTGTGTGTGTGTGTGTGTGTGTGTGTGTGTGTGTGTTGGTGTCTGAATAGTCTGTGTAAGATAGAGAGTAGGAGATAGGATCGAAGAGATTGATAGATCATTTTTGTACCACAAACAGTGGTTGTCTGATTCCTAAATGCAATTAGATTATTTTAATGCGTTTATCTTATCCTTTTTGATCCCCTTATTGTGTTTGGAAGTGGTTGATCAGACTAATGCATAGATCAACCGGATTCTCCTGAACGGTCTTTGTTTGATATTGACCTTGCCCGATGGAGAGTGAGCTGAGTGGTGTACATGTACCGTGCCTTTCGCTGGTCCGCACAACTCTTTGTTCAGCCATTTCCATTAAAATGGCATGAGGTGTATGAGCATACGGTTGATCGTGCCTTACCGCATGTATTCCTCAGTCCCTTTCAACATAATCCCTTTTTTTTTTATATTAGTAAAATGACGCAACGACTATGCGGAAAATGTATTGAGTCAACTTTGTCATCCTGAGTCATCTATTTTTTTTTTTAAATGTTTTGCATAAACCGTGTAGCGCGGTGCAATCACCAGCGTCTGTGTCATCCGGGACACAGACGGGGTGCGGCTGTCTGCAGTCAGACGAGCCATCGCAGCTTGTCTGGGATCCACACTGCACCTCGTCTCTCTGTGCGTCTGCTGCATCGCCCAGCCCCACCGGGCTCACAGCACAAGAGATAGATCCATCTGCACGCCTACCGAAAAAACCACACCACGACGACAAACACTGTGTGTGTACGTAGGTCAAAAAGGCTGGCGCTAAAGATTGTATATTTTTTAATGGCTGAACACGTGGAAGGGATTTGGAGTAAGGGTCTTTCATAAACACAACCTCCTTCTGCAATCCCTGAGGGCTATCCTCACAGCTCCAATGTTTAGAGACGCTTTGCTGCCGTGGTAGCACTCTCCCATTGACGGACAGCCTCCGAATCGCATAAGAAGTGGGGAGGAAGGGGCAAGTGTGGAGAATGCAAAGGGGGTGGGTGTTAAATAGTGGTTGTAGGCTATGGTTAAGTCAAGTCAAGTGAAGTAAGCCAACAACAACTTGGGAGGCTGGGACATAAACACTCAAACACACACACACACACACACACACACTTGAGCACGCATGCCTACTCACACGTATATAAACAGAAACCGCACAACGTCGTGTGGGATTCGTCTTTGTAGCTCTTTGTTTTGTTTTTCCTTTATTTTTTCCAGCTTTTTCGCTGTGTGCACGCGTCGATGCAGGCGACCCTTGTACTTCATCATCATTTAAAAACATTCTATTTAGCCGACACGTTTATCCAAATTGATTTACAGTGAACCCATTCTGTAATTCCCTGATTAATTACCATGTACGTTAGGGCATCTTGCTGGGCTGATAGTCAAATATGGATGGTTATTATTTATCTGGTTAAGAAAGGAACACTTTTGGGCCTGTTTGGACGATATTGACAGGCTACGCTTACTTTCTACTGTAGTCCATGGATGAAACCGCGGTTCCTCATAATATTTTACGACACGCATCCACCAGGAGACTTTCTCCTGACTCGACACCTTCTGCACAGAGATGCTTAAACTAAAATGCCGCAACCAGCATCACCAGGCCAACGCGGTGCAACGACCGCACTCCGCCGCCTCGCTCGCGTTGCGGCGGGGAGACTTTTAATACGTGCTGTGAAATCATGTGAGTTCAGCAAAAAGGAAAAAGAATCCCACCCCCAGATAAATAAAGGTTATAACCCATCCCCCCCCCCCCTCCCCTCCTCTGGCAGGGATGTAGAATGAAGGAGAAGAGGAGGTGAAGCAGACAGGAGGAGGACAGGGACTGATAGGCTGTCCGTTTTACCAAACAGATGAGCTCCAAAGAATGGAGCAGAGCAAAGGGCTGAGACACACCGGAGGCTGTTCTCAACAAAATGAATAGATGGGAGACTGCGCTGCTTTGTTCAGCGGATAAGTATTCATCAAACAGTCCAGTCACATTTTAGGCCCGGGAATTATTGCTATAAATCACAATCCTCTTGGTCCCATCCCCATAACAACAGCAAATAGCACTGTGAATACATTTAGAAACGGTTTTGAGTACATATTGGGTGAATACATGTTTAGATTTTTAATAAACACGAAATATCATCACCATACTGGATGGTTACAATAATGACATTCGTGACTCGGTAGATGCCTGGTTACCGCAAGGATGAACACAGGAGCCAGTTTAACATTATGTCAGGGCAAGGCCAGCCCTGGTTTATGGTAAGTTTTATCAGTGTAATAGCAGAGTGCCTCCAACCAATCAGATGGTTCGGTTGAAACTACCCTCGTATAATGTGTCCATAATGCACTGTCCTCTTCTGCAGAATTGGATCGGCCGGAGTGGGGTTGGGGAGGTGGTCGAGATCGGCGGGGGGGGGGGGGGGTACAATGTATGGGGGAAGGGCTGAGGTCGGTGGGATGTTTTATTCCTTACAGCCTGCAGGAGGTGGGGAAACGTGGAGGGCTGCCAGGTTAATGTAGTTGACCCAGTGAAGCCCCCGAAGCAGAGCCCAGGAAAACATGCTTCCAGGAAAAAAGTAGGGGGGGGGGGGGGGGGGGTGTATAGCGTGTTTGGAGGGGAAACGGAGACAGGGCCAGGGGGAATGGGGGTTGATTTATAGTTTCCCTCCCCTCCCAGGAACATTGGAGTTCAGCACCTGGACAGAGGCAGAGCGGGCGGGAAACAAACAGCACAGACCGCTTAGCTGTGCCCCAGCCCCTGGTGTCCAGACACGCTTACAGCCAGGTGTAGCGCTAGTGCTGCTACTGCTGCTATAGCTGATTATACTGCTGCTATAGCTGATTATTCTGCTGCTGCTGATGCTGCTACTGCTGCTGCTGCTGCTGCTGCTGCTGCTGCTGCTGCTGCTGCTGCTGCTGCTGCTGCTGCTGCTGCTGCTACTGTGATGCTGTGATGCTGTTGCTGCTGCTACTGTGATGCTGTGATGCTGTTGCTGCTGCTGCTGCTGCGGCTGCTGCTTATAGCGCTGCTGCTGCTGTTGCTAGTGCTACTGCTGCTGCTGTTGCTAGTGCAACTGCTGCTGCTGTTGCTAGTGCTGCTGCTGCTGCTGCTGCTGTGTTGCTGCTGCTGCTACTGTGTGTCTTCTGCTGCCTCATCTGCAGTTAGCTCACGTCCGGCCAGGGGCTTCTGTCCTCCATTTTGGGAGCCAGGAACATCCTGCACACATTATTATATGTTTAATCTCCAAACGGTGACAGGGTGCCTGTAAAATGAATTAATAAGTAGAACTGGAGCTGATGTGTAACCGACTGTAGGAGACTGTTACTGTTACTGTCACCTGACCTACATTTTCTCTCACTCTCTTATTTGTTTTGGTGGGCTTGCATGGAATGAGGTAATGGGGCCTCGGTGGCGTGCCCCAGGGTGAAGTAGCAGGCTGACTGATGCCATATTTAACAGACTGAGGATTTGGTGTTCGGTGTGACTCGGTGGATGTTTCAATCAACCCAGTCGACTGAAACCAGTCGTCTGTTATTATTTCCTCGCTGAGCTTGTCCAATATTTTCTCATTGTGTTTGGCCATGAATCACTGCGCACTCTCTCTCACATGGTAGAAACAATGGTGCTAAGAACATTTTAGGTTTATTATTAGATTCTTGTTTTTTTCGCCTTCTCCAAAGGCGTCCAAATGCTGCTCAGCAACTTTCTGCAGTTTGTTGTACTTTTTTTTGTTGTTGTGGCAAGCCTTTATTAAAGCAATTATTTTTTTGCGAGAGAAAAGTTGAAAAGTCGAAGATGTATTTTCAGCCAAATCTGCAGCTTTGAAATAAGTAAATGCCAAAATGGTCTCTGATTTACTTCTAAAACCTCTGCATGATAAATAATGTTAAATTAGTCCTCATTCAGGACTAGGTTATAAAATCTATTTGTTTCAAAGATAGGCAGTTAACGACCAGGCTATCATCATATTCTTCTGAGTGAGGAGACAAAGTACGACTCTGGCTGTGTTGCGTGGTACAGTTTCCTTGAGGTGAAATGCCACGATAAAACAGATGGGAAAAGGGAACATTTTCTTTGGCTTTTTACCTATTCCTTTGTTCTGATGTCTTCTGCTTGTCTCCTTGGCAGCGCGATCCGCATCAGTCGGAAAGGATGGCACGTGCTTCTCAACTTCTGCTTCCACACGGCTCTGACCTTCGCTGTGTTTGCCGGTGGCATCAATCGAATCAAATACCCTATCATCTGTCAAGCAGTAAGTGCATTCCCTTTTCATTTGTCCTGATGTAGTGCTTTTTTTTTCCCTTTTCCTTCAGAATATTGATCATGAATGTCTGTTTTACTGTAGATGCCCGCAAGCCCACAGCAAAGACTATGCTACTAATGTAATTTTTTTTGATACCCTGGCCCATTTTTTACTCTTTGTTTTCCCCTTCGACGCTTGGAAATACGTGCTTGTTGCTCCTGGTAAGACATTTAAAATATTGATAGAATATACCCTTGTGGTCGTGGCTTTTGCCAACAGAGATGCATCTGGTGTCTTGATTGGGAGAGGGTTGCCATAGCCACACACAGGGATATAGACAATGTGCATATAATTGGCCAGGGTCATCCTTTTGTGAGAGAAACCGGGTTGTAATCTTGTCTTATTGCCTCTGCCGCACACTTTGTGTCTATCCAGTTAATGCTTTACTTAGCTGCAGCTTTAGTAGCCTCCCTTATTAAGCTCATTGATATCCCTGCTCAAAATGGACAAACACTACATTTCTAGGAACAGCCAGCGAGGATGGCTGGTAATGGCGATAGCGTTGGTCACTGAGCTTTTATCTCAAGGACACAAACATTGTAATGTGTCACAGTCTGTAGTCCTTCCAGATGCAGATGCTGCTCATAAAGTTATATCATCTTTGTATATTTAATTGCCGTAGGAATTTTCTTAAAGTAATCCCTAAAATAACAAAGACTGAAGGTACTGCCGAATACGAGGAAAATACCGCACTGTGGACAAAATATTAATTAATTTCCTTAAAATGAAATGCTTGGTAAGATAAGTCATTGTTACCCAGGCTGTGCTTGGTCGTGTGCAGAACTGTCAGGGGTGATGTTGCTCTACAAATGAAGCTTCCTCTCTCTCTTTCGATGTCTCTCTGTCTCTCCCTCTCTCTCTCTCTCTCTCTCTCTCTCTCTCTCTCTCTCTCTCTCTCTCTCTCTCTCTCTCTCTCTCTCTCTCTCTCTCTCTCTCTCTCTCTCTCTCTCTCTCTCTCTCTCTCTGTCATGCCCAGGGCGACATGCGAGCGAGGGAGTAAGGGAATGAGTGAGAAAGAGAGAGAGAGAGAGAGGGAGGGGGAAATTTATGAGGCTATGCTAGATTGGACATATATGCTCTCCTGCCCACTGGCTGGATATATATATATATATATAATATTATATATATATATATATATAATATATATATTATATTATATATATATATATATATATATATATATATATATATATGGGACCGGTGCTAACTGGACCATGGACTAATAGCTGAGACCCATGAAAGGAACCCGTTGCGATATTTACCCGTCATGACGACTCCTCGTTGCGTGCATCAAAAGAATAGTGGCATCAATGTTTACGAAAGAATTCATGTCGTCCGAGAGAGCAGAAGAACGAACGCAGGATGGAGAGTAGAGAGAATAATGGAGCAAGATAAAGAGCTGTAATAAAGGAACAGAGCGAACCATTGTCCGCGGCCCAGGTTGGGTTTCCGGGAGATTGATAGTTGGAGCCGTTTGGGGACCGCTGCCCCAGGCCCAAGACAGGAACACGGTACTCTCCTATGTACACTCAGACAAGACATGACTCCATTTACTGTATGTGGCGGCCAGAGATTGATGCCCAAATCCCAGACTGAGCCCTTCGCTCCCATCCCTTTTTTCATTCTGTAATTTGCTCAATCCCTCTCATCATCGTCCCTCCACTACCTCGCTTTTGTACGCTGCAGTGCCTTCTGGGAGGGAGGTGGCGATGGGTCAGGGCAATAAATGTTTTGCCGCCTCTGCCGTTCCTGTCACAAGCACTTTAGCCGTCCTCTGTGTCTCGCCGTGCACTGGTTCCACCCTGTAACCCAACAGCGGAGCACCTGATTGGCTACTGAGCCCTTCTCGTGGCCCGGGCTGGTGTAGGAGGTAGAGTCACTCATTTATCCATCCTGGACGTCTGTCTCTCGTTCCACACGCCGCCAACCTCGCCTGGCGTATGGATTATACCGTTTTTGTTTGTTATTGGCCCGTCTTGGGCAGAGACAGACTGGATCAGCCTGGGCAATTAGTCCTCACTGTTTGAATTGATTGATGGATAGACATTGAACGACTCCCTCCTCGCACCGAATCAGGATGTGCGGCTACCTATCTGATTGCAGGAGAATACAAGTGCAGAATGTTTAAAAGCGATGACTTAACAATTCATTGTCCCAACTGGCACAGGGCCCATCCAGGGGCTCTAGCTGGCCATTCTCCACTCCTTTCACTCTGCACTAACCCCCCCCCCGGGCTCCTTTGCTTATTTCGCACTTAGATCACCAGGGGAGCTCTGTATGGATGCTCCTAATAGGCTATAGCTCAGCATTCAATAGTATCACTCCAGACATACTGGTCTGTAGAGTCTGACTAAGACCTCCCTGTTCCCACCTGCGCCTCGATTAACGGACTTCCTCACTAACTGCCAACAAATGATTTGACTTTTTGCCCCCACTCTCCTACCCCCTCACAATCCACATCGGCTCTAGGCAGGGCTGAATCCATTCCTCTATGGACTCATCCTTGGACAGCCTATGACTGCACTCCGACCGACCCCACCGACACTAACATCAAATTCACAGATTTTACAACTATGGTCAGGGGGAGAAGAGTCGGCCTATAGAGAGAAGGTCCAGAGAGGGACCATGTGGTGTTCAGCCAACAACCTGACGCTGAACACCACGAAAACAATGGAACTCATGATGAACTCCAGGAAGCACTGCACGGACCCGGCCCCGCTCTCCGTCAGCAGGGACTGAGTGGGAAGGTGTCCCCACCTCCTAATTCCTGGGTAGCCACTCTGGGGGCCTCTCTTGGACTGCAAACACCTCTGCGGTTGTTAAGAAGGCCCAGCTGGGAGTTCACTCCCTCAGATTGCTCTGCAAAAACCCGATGCTGGAAGAAGAGCTGTTGGAGGGCCATCTACGGCTCCTACAGCGTGAGAGTGTGCTGGGCGGACTGTATCTCAGGGAGGTACGCTGTCTGCTCAGCGTCAGACAACAGAGCTCTCCAGAGGGATCACCACTCCCATCAAGTCCCTGGAAGATCTCTCCAGCTCTTGCTGCCTCTGCATAGCCAAAAGCCTTCTTAAAGGATTTGGCCGTTTGCTAAGACCCCTGGGTAATTGTTGATATTTGGCCATTCTCCGTTGGCGTTCTTGTCTAAACTTCAGTTTGCATTTCGCCAAGAACAGTCTCAATTCCTGCAAGTGCTCTCGACACTCGCCATTTCACCAAGGATCGGTTGGTAACTTGGCAGCACAGATATCCCAGCATTTATTTCGGCAGTCAAGCAAGGGCCGACAAGTAACAGACTAGTACAATGGGGGAATATCATTTCAATTTACGCATGCTATTTCATCACCAAATCACTTCTGCCCATTGTTGAGGTAGAGGAATCAATTGTTTTGAATGTTAGCAGTTTTACGGAAATTTATAAAGAGCCCAAAAAACTTCTTCGGAGTTGAGAAGCTAGCTAGCCAGCCGGCCACTAGCACTCACAGACCCCTCGCCCCACAGACCCCTCACACCCACATACCACTGCAGCTAACGGAGCAAACGGTGGAGGAAAAGCAGGCCAACAACTGTATAACAAATGTAAGAAATTGAACAATAGAGGCAGTATAAGTCGTTATTGTTTTCATTATAAATAGACATTACATTTTTGGTGTACAGTTGAGGATTAATCAGCTGAGCTTCCATTGTTTTGGGGGAAAATCCCAAGGGGTATTGCGCAATACCAGCAAGAAACGCATCGTCTCAGACTGTCAATAGCGTTCTGTGTGCTCATGACCTTGCCAGCACATACTTCCAAGTACGAGTAGCAAGTACGTTCTCCCCAAGAATAAAGGTTCGCTCTTTGTATTCCTAGTGGTGAGAAACGCCTATTGTCTATGTCAAGTGGTCAATCAGCCATGGATTTTGCTTTTGAATAGAAGAAGCACAGTTTCTCAGTCCTTGAGAATGCGCAGTGGCCTGTTTGTAGTTTGACAAACACAGCCATAATACTGCAATATTTTCGGCACTCTGATCATTAGGCTACCTGTGACGCCCCGCTGACAGGTAACCCCGCGTAGACTAACCAGCCAGAGGCAGATGATGATATTGTTGAGGCAGAAGTGCATCAAAAGTAGCCTCTGAATCACAGCGCTTCATGATCAGTGTTTTTGTAGGCTAACTGGCGGTCGTTGTGAATAAGAGACTATTCTGAACACATTTGTAGTCTTTGGAAAGTAATTGAAGTAATATTCCCCTCACATGACCAGGAGATAGACTCGTGTAACTCTGGAAGGAAATGGAAGCGGCTCACGCAAAGCAAATGCTAACCCAATTCCGTATTAAACAACTCATCTGATTACAATGGGAAAACGCCAATTTACAGATATGTCTGGCTTAGCCTTTAAGGACTCTTTTCACCTGTTGCCCTCTGGCACATGACATGTGAACCATTTCTTTCCCTGGGCCATATGCACCTTTAATGTCAAGAAGCAGTGAGTAGCCCTCGTGTGCAATATGAAGGATCTTGTGTGATTATTATATTTATTTTAGTGCAACAACATTAATACTGGTGCAATGATACTTTTGTTCTAGTGCAATTGTTACTTCATTCATCATGTTTACTTCTTTTTTTCGGGCCGGTATTGCCGGCTGTGGATGTTGGTGTGTCTACAGGCTGTTTTGTTTGTATGGCTTTGGTTTCCCTGTGTCTTCTATTTACCTGGTTCTTTCTATGCACTGATCATCTGTACAACTCCTAATTTGCTCGTATTCTGATGACAATAAAGGCTTTGTATTCTATTATATTTAAAATACAGCTCTTTATCTCATTTTGTCCCCGGGGGAGACTTTAGCATGTTTGGTGCCGTGCTCCTCTTCCCAATCAGTCCTTACAGTGATAACTCTCAGCCGAATCGGGCACCAGCCCAGATTGCCTGCTCATCCACAGGGGACCAGGCATGCCCCACCAGACACAATTTGGGATAATTACAGAGCCGCTGGAGGAAACGTGTGATAATCCACACATATGGATTCGAGTGCGTCACGCGCAGATGTGCGCATAATAACGAACACGCGCCGACACTCACAGTGCGCACATGCAGGGATCTGCCCGAGAGGAGGCTTCGAGGGGATCCGAAGCCACGGCTTTAGCAGATCTCGCAGCTGGTTAAGCCACCACATCCCAGCTCCTTCCTGGTCTCCCTCATTGTCCTCGCATTGGCCGCCAAGGCTCCGTGTCATTCTCATCTGCCTCACATTTACCCCCCGAACCCACTCATCCTCATCCCCCCCCCCACCTAACCTCGACTTCTCTCGCCGTCCCTTGTTCCAGATGCATCCTCCTATGTTTTCTCACGTCAATCTATAACCATTTTCATGTACGGCCTACTCCTCCTCTCTAACATTACTCACTCCATCTCTGCCTCTGTGCTCCTCTATCCATCCCCGTCGATCTTGTCGCCTGCTGTCCTGTGTCGTCGGGTCCCCTCCTTGGCCAGGCGGCATGTAAGGCTGTCAGGGGTAATAAATGATCACAGTCTCCTCACACCCGCAGCCTTTGTGTTTCCGTTGTTTGACCTTCTCCCGGCGACCACGAATACACAATCAGCTGTGCAGAAAAAAACGACACAGTCATTAATTAACCTGAGATGCGGTTCCTTTTTTTTTTTGTGAAACATGGAGGCAGCGAAGGTGACCTCGCTTCTTAAGCGGCGGCCCGCAGGGTTGTGGTACCTGAGGGAGGCCTTCGGTTCGGGCACGGCTGTTAGTGTGCCACCGTGACATCACACTTTAGGAAAAATGCCAGGCGAGAGAGAAAAGGTGTACCTGCTGTAATTTACGTTTCAGTCCATTGACTCCATTCCAGCCATTAGTCTGGGCCAGGATCCATCACGTAACTGGGTGGTGGGGGGGAGAGCAGCGCAATGCAAGGTGCCAATAGAGATCAGCTTTTTACGAGATCAATAGAATCAGATGCATTGATGAGCATATGACATTTTATACATGTTATTTAGCGAATGGAACCTCTCTACAGATATGAATATGATGATGAAAATGAATATTCCCCAGCATTAAACACTGAGAGAATGGTGCTGTTGGACTTGAGATAGCTTGTCATTGAAGAAAGCATGAAAAAAGTCAATTTGTGTGACCAGCATATCATTAATTTGCCTTACATCTATATCAATTTCAATGATCGGATATGTTGTCATGTTATAGCAACCACTGTATAGTGTAGTGACAAGGCTGCTTTCCTCCAAGAAAACTGTACATGTGCATTCCTGCATGGCCTTGTGGACATGGCTTTGGGACAACCTAATGAGCAATTAGGCTAATAAAATATCCGGCTGATTCAGTCATTAAATTCATTCCACTGTTCCACTTGACATTCTTATTGATTGGTATAAAATGTGCATAATAATGATGTGTGTAATTTCTGTACTCCAATTAAACACATTCTTAGAATCTCAATTCCATTGCGATGTAGGCATCACTTTATAAATTACTTCTGACAAGTGGAAATAATGCATCTGTTTAATTTCCCAGAAAATCAATAAATATGACTCATTTGCAGAGGTCCTGTCGTATGCTGGCTCCTTGGTTTTTTTCTGTTGAGGTACAAGAGGAGCCATGGCCTTCTCAGCCACTAAGGGATTATGCTCTGAGGACAAGAGGGTTCAAAATAGCTTTCTCCCTCAATCCACCAATCCATCCAGTATCCATCCTCCCTTCTTTCCACACTAATTCACTGTCAGGGTCAGCGTAACCTATTCTGCTGACGATAAGGCGGCACGCATTCGCACAACAATCACAAGCAGCAATGTTTTCCCTGCTTGTGATCACACTATAGTCCATGACGTTGCTCCTCCTTACTTTGGTTCTGGGCTACGAAACCATAGCTAGTAAGCATTCCGGTAAAAATGTGTACATTTGAGTACATTGAAATCTTTCAGGCTTTAAACACTGGTAGCTTTGAAGCGCTACCGCGACCCATTGCTTACTGATGCTTCAATACTGAAGGGACAACGCCGTGGAGCAACTGGAACCTGCTACAGGGGAAGGGGATTGTTAATGTTCCACTGAATGGACAAGATGTACTCCTCAGGCATAAGTCCAGTTATCCATTGTGGTTTGAGTCATCAGTGACGGTGAGCAGTGAAGAAGGTGGACTCACCTCAGGAGGCTTGGATGATGCTACCAAAATAAATGAGCACAATATTCGTATATTTCTTGAAATTGTTGATGACTCTTTTAGCCTTCACTGCTTAATAGCAAGTCCAGTTGATAAGAAGTAGGACAGAGTGCTTTAGCTTATCTAGGAGGCAGTCTCTTGGATGTGATTTATTCCTCAAGGGAACTCATTTGTTTTCTGACGAAATTCACAATAAATATTGAACAGATTTTTCAAAACCTCATGGGAAGTTTTATTGTTCATTAATACCATACATGGTCAAGAATTTACCATGTATTAAGCCCTCAGTAGCAAACATGGAGTAATAATAAGATTGCTCAGCGAAAAAAGCAAATTAAGAAGCGAAACGAGCAATCGGTCGAGTGTACAGTCTGCCCCCTAGAGGTCAGAGGAAGATTAATGCGTCTTTAAGTATCTTGCATATATTATACAAACACCTCTCCCAGCATGCTGGCCAACAACATCGCTCACCGCTGGCCCCGTCTCGGGACTATGAGCCTCCAATCATAACGTTTAGAAGGTGAAGTACTAAGCTGGTTTGGCTAGGTACACGTTGAAATCCTCCTTTCCAAAGAGTCTTATGAATTCTCATCTATAAAATTATAATAACCCAATAAACGCTGGCCAGCGCAGGATACGACTACCCTTCCATTGAGGTAACGCCGTATCATCCTTTCACTGTGGGCATGTTTGGTCATTTTGGCATTTTCGTTTTTAGGAGGGACATAATGTGGACTACAAATCGGTGATTGACTCACCTGAGCATCTCTCTCTCTCTCTCTCTCTCTCTCTCTCTCTCTCTCTCTCTCTCTCTTCTCTCTCTCTCTCTCTCTCTCTCTCTCTCTCTCTCTCTCTCTCTCTCTCTCTCTCCCTTCTCTAACCATTAAAGGAGACACATCTGGACTCTTTTCCGCACAGGCAGAGCAGGGAGAATTATTGTATTCGGTGTCTGTAAGATTTATCCGTGTGCTGATTGCTCTGAATAAAAATGATGTTGGCACATTGTAAATCTATGAACGTTTTCAAATCCTATTCCCTTACACTGTTCAGTTTTTGGCAAATATTCACGCAAGTATGACTCTAACCACCTGACTAAAGTCTGTGAAACAGAGTCAGACACCCAATCGTACTTCCCCCCCCCCTGACCCCCTCGTTCTCAGTCTACCTCAGGGAAACACAAGTCATGAATGTTAAAGCGCCAAGGCAGAAAAAAAGAGGCCTGTTTTATGTGGGGTTTAAGTGTATACCAGTACATGCTGTACTGCCGAGGCGTCGACGGAACTGCCATTCCTATTGTCATTTGGTATTCATCACCCGCACGTCGTGTCCTCCAACTGACAGATAACATAGGCTCTCTTCCCTCCGCTGGAACAACAGGGCTTTGCTCTCATCCCAGAGAAACCCCCTTCTCTCCTTGATATACTTCACTGGCAACTTTCTTATTTTATTTTGAAAACTGTCTTTTTCCTATTTTAGTGCATTTTAGGGAAGAATGTGGGCTGAGTAAAAAAAAAACGTAGCCCGAGGCATCAAACAATAAATAATAAAATAAATACAGGTAGATTTGCGTCCTTGGAGTGACATTGATTGCGTTGGCGGCGGCGGAACATTTGGTGAGCTGCTCGTCGCCCAGCCGCAACGAGCCTGATCAATTGGGATGCGTGGTGGAACGGTCTCCGCAGCACAGATGGCGAGACAACACACCAACACTTACGAGGAATGCACAGGCAGCGCTCCCGAGAGCTACTGTAGTGCCGTATCAACAGTCTCAGGGGGCCTCACCGCGAATGCATTAGAGATGAGATCTGGTGGCACCCTTGATAGATCTGGTGACCCTGATAAATAAACGTGTGAACGGGCGTCACACACGCTGAGGCCCTTAAGGGACCTTAAAACGGGGCACTCAACCCACATCGTACTGACAGGCTGTACCTTGTACTTAATGTTTCACACATTCTCCGTCTTCTCTCTGGATCAAACAAATGCTAATATTAGTGTTATTTGAAATTCTAATATTTTGTGTAGACTTTCTGTGATATAACTAAATTTTGAATCTATGTTGGCTGCTCTATGTTCATGTCTATGGCAAACATTTGCCCTTTTTTGGTTTGTTTTATAGACTCCATTATTAATCAATCCAAAAAAAGGACTGATAAATCAACAATGACAATAATCTCGGTGATGAGTTGTATCTCATCCCGGCCACGAGTGTGTGATTGGCTGGAGATCACATGGTAACCTGTGTCTCCTGTGTGTCCCCAGGTGGGCGTGGCACTCCACTACTCCACCCTCTCCACCATGCTATGGCTGGGGGTGACGGCCAGGAACATCTACACGCAGGTGACCAAGAAGCCCCCCCAGAGCCAGGACGGAGCCCCGCCCCCCGCTCGCTCCCGCCAGTCCCCTCCTTAGGTAAGCACCACTGTCCTAACGACCACAAACACACACTCACAGAGTCAGACACACACACACACACACACACACGCACACGGACACGGACACTAACATCACCAGCAGCCTGATCCAGCATGGCAGATGGTAGATAATGGGTCTGCATGTGTGTGTGTGTGTGTGTGTGTGTGTGTGTGTGTGTGTGTGTGTGTGTGTGTGTGTGTGTGTGTGTGTGTGTGTGTGTGTGTGTGTGTGTGTGTGTGCTGTGCTTTGTGCTTGTGCATGTGCACAAGCTTTACCAGTATCTCATTTAACGACTCTGTGCTTAGCACAGCTTGCTCTGTTTCTATTTTTTGAGGTCAAGGACTGCTCACAGCGTGAATCTACACTTTTTTCGATAGAGGGCAGGGTGAAAACAAGCTCTGAACAAGCTTTTGCTATGGCTATGATCAAAGTATTATCAGTGTTTGACCTCCCACTTGCCATTCCTTTTGAAGCCTGGATCATTTGGATCAACATGTATTGAATCCAAAACACTGGGAATATGTTTTGCACTATCTGCATTTTGGCGCTTTTCTATTTTCTCTGTGTAATTAAAGTGTCAAAAGCAAGACGTTTGCCGAAGTGCCCTTATTGACAATTTATTTATTCCCATCATTTCTGTGTTGCTGTTGCGGGCTCATTTTTTCGCGTGTTTTGAACGAGGCCCGTGACGAGCCCTGCGCTCGGATGACTTATTGGAAGGTTTATCCGCAGAGACATTCTCTGGCCTCGTTACCTTGGTCTGGGCCTCACGCTATGTTGACGTTAATGTCAGACAATTCCCTGTTTAGCTCGCTCTTGACTCCATTTCTTTGAGCAAACAGTGTCTGGAAGTGCTGTGAAAAGGAGTAGGAGGGGGGGGCGTGTCTGGGGTGGGGGGGGTGTCTGGGGTGGGGGGGGGGTGGTGTCTGGGTGGGTGGGGAGGATTGTCCTGGGGTTGTCTGAGGGGGGAGGGGGGAGGGGGGATGCCTTCGTATTAATCAGCTTTAATTCCTGAATGAAGTCTCATTCACTCCTAGATTGTCTCACGTGCCTCAGAGGTGATATTCAAGGTGGAGGGTGCTGCTTAGCAACGGCAGTGGCATGAGGGAGGGAGCCGTCGTTGTCGTTGACTAGCATCTGTCCAGGGGTATATATATATCTATATATAGATAAATCATTGTATGTCAATATGCAAATGAGCTTTTTTAATTAAAGTCAAGCACGACGTGAACGCACACTGCCGATGCTTATCAGAAGCACCTTGGCTTATCGGCGCCCTCCCCCCACCCCCGCTTGCTCCTCCGGTTAGCATGTGAGGTGTGTGTGTGTGTGTGTGTGTGTGTGTGTGTGTGTGTGTGTGTGTGTGTGTGTGTGTGTGTGTGTGTGTGTGTGTGTGTGTGTGTGTGTGTGTTGTGTTTGTGGAAAAATAGGAGATTTACACGGCGCCGAACGACGACACCTTTGGAATGCTGTTACAAATGAGACAGCAGCCGTTGTTGTTTTGTTTCATTCGTTTCATTTTCAGACGTGTGCGATGGGATCGCTTCTAATTCACTTATGCATTCAGCAAGTGTTTACAAGCCAAGGTTATTCATCATTATTATGCCCTAAACAGACAGGCATCTTTCACAGAGGCAGCGCGTGCAAGCTAGCTGAGGGGGGCTGTGTCGTAGGGCTTATTTCCCCCTCTTATTAAGTTCACTCCTGCCAAACCACATTTGGCAGCATGTGCTTTCTAATGTCAATCTCATTGAAACAGATGTTTGGCACTTACACACGGAGCACGTACACTTGGATGCTAGTAAAATTATACTACATAGTGTCTGTGTGTTAGTATGAGCTTTGTCCGACGCGACCATTCACCAGGGAACATCTGGGGCCGTTTCTGATGGGGTGTGGGCCAGTTTAATAGCATCGAAGGATGGACCTTTGTGTTGCGTGGCTGTGTTGGTGCTGAGGGATGTGCACTGCCTGGAGGGAGGTCAAATATGTGGTACAGCAGGATACTTATCGGTCTAAATCTTTTTTGAAGCCATTAAACCAGATCTTTCTGTACATTTTCAACTGGATTGTTGACAATAATTTTGGCATGCGAGTGAATAATTGTGTCGTGATTGTGTTGTTGCCATATATTAATATTATTAGACGACTTTATGGCAATTCATCTCTACCTATTCAGCTGAACGTGAAAGGCCTCAAGCATTAGTCTCCAAGTTCCCGTCCCTCCTTCCCCACAAGTACCAAGGCGTCTTCTCCCAGGCATATCCTCAGACACCCCATTCTCTCCCCTTTTCCCACCCCTGCCATCTGCATCTTGTCGAGGAGGGGGATGACTGGTCACCTCTCGCCAGGGGGAATAAGATAATGTGTGTATGGGTGCTCTTCCGCTCAGGCTGTAGGCAGACAGGTCGGGGGGAACGGGGGGGGGCGATGCGACGGTCCAGACGCACCGTTACAGTGATTGACTGTAATGCCCGCCGTCAGACGGCCAGACGCATCCAGACAGCAGGAGACAAATCAATTTCTCCTCTGCTCAAAATCACCCTCTCCTCTTTCGAACCCCACCCCGCCACCACCACCACCCCTCCTCCACCCACAGCAACACCAGCCCTCCATCCTCCAGCCCCACCCAGCCCGGACACAGCCCTCCGTCAGCTACGTGACGGAGGTATATTGGCCTGTCAGCCGAATAAAGCAATCTGGCCCGTCCCGCCGACCTTTGGCCTGAAATCTCTGCCGTATTGAACCAGGAGATTTGAGCACCTCCACTCATCCGATTAACTCGCTGTCACAACCCCCGAAGGCTGATGCGTGCCCGACATCTTGAGTGCAATATTTCAATTTCAATACAAAATGTTTCCCCCCCGCCCCCTCTTTGTCAGCGAAACAGACCCAGACCTACAGAGCAGTCCACCCTCTATAGGACCTCTAGTTGACCAACATGTGTGGCGTTGATTAGCCATAACGGGCCATTTCTGAATCCATCCTCTAGTGACATCACAAGTGGGAGTGTCCAGGTATCTGATGTGCGATGGACAGATCGCCCAACCAGTTGGTTCAGTCCACTGGAAGGGCAGGTAGGTTGATCTTTCTATCATACATCCTGGGTTGGACAAGCCCACGTGTGATCTCACCAGAGGGTTGATTTTCAAATAGCCTGTAATGGCTAATAATCCTCACAACTGGTGGTAAAATAGGGGACCTTTAAGATATTAGGTGTGTATCAGTATCAGCTCAAATGGATTTCCCCACAACTGCTATGGTACCTTGTAGAAGACGATACTGATTACTGCAATAACGTTAGCCTCTCTGAGCGTGTTCAGCATGCTTTAGTCAATGTGGGCCAGGCTAAATAACCAACCGCTCCCCAGAATGAGACCCTTGCAATGTTGCAGTGAGGTAACGGTGCCTAGATTCGATAGCAGCAGAGTTGTCGCCGTAATTATAAACACCTGTTTAGTGTCTCACTTTAATGGGTATTCGTCTAAATGGGTACTCGGGAGCTCAAACTAAGCTTAAAACCAAAAGAAATTGAGCAAAACGATACGTTTCGTAAATTTTTTTGGCTTAATTGAATTTGGTTTTACCTGAATTTCCCTCTCTGGCATCAAAACCAGTTTTTATGTCTCTAATTCAATGGAATGTGTGAGAGTGTTTGAGCAGCTTAGTGGCATCTGTTGACAGAACCGAGAAGCACAGAGTTTAATAACAGGTAGCCCCTGAGCTGACGGGAGTGAATAATCCAATTAATGTACTCAAGGTTTTTTTTTCTTCAAAATGTCAAGAGGGCATATTCCTTCCACCATGGTCTGTGTAACGGGTCTGTGGCTGAATGCTGCTTCTAGCATGAAAATGCCAAATGCACTTTTGTGCTTTTGCCCTTTAACAGTATTGACAAACCAAACCAACCATGACTGAATTGTATGTATCATCTGGGGAAGTAAGGATGCACTTCGTTCCCCGATTTGTAGGTTTGCGTATGGTTTTGCAGGACCCCGACCAATTCATGTGTTACACGTATCGGTCACAGAATCAATTCAAACGTAACTATTCACTGGCATTTTGTAGGAATTAATTTGGGTCTTTTTAAAGCTTCTGCCTTCAAAATGTGTCGCTGTCAAGTTCAACAAAAGCAACAAGCACTTGTTAATGCAGTGTTTGTTTTTACGGACATTTAACATACTAGTGCCGTTACTTTAACAGTGCTGTTTGACCCATCAGTAGGCTTATCTGCCTACCTTACCCAAATGTTGAGTGTTACTTTGATTGCTGGATTTCATTTATTCAGCGTCCCTACTATACTTCTTTTTTTTGTTTTTAAATCAGTAGTCTGTGGTTACTGAAAGTACTCTTATCAGTATGATACACTGTCTGAAGAAAATATATTTTCTGCCTGAATAAATAAATGATATCACTTACAAATATAACTGTATTGAATCGGATCGAATCAAAGCAAAACTCATCGCATTGAAAAGAAACACATACATTTTGATATTGAATCGCACAGGTTTGCCTCAAACGAAAACTATGGTTGCTGTATCATATCAAGCTTTAATGGAGGCATGCAAATCCCTACTGCGTCCCCATGGAAACATGAAATTAAAATCTCCACAAAGCTATATACCAGCTGCACTATTGGGCTATAAAAAGTAAAAACTCTGAAATAACCATAGATAGTTTTTCTTTCTTTCTGGCTTATTACAATACCATGTCAGCACAGTTGTGAATCACTCCTTAACTATAGTATTCTGGCATCAGCCCTCTGTCCCACATAGTTTCATACACCCTGTTGTACCAGGCCAAGACACCAGCCAGCCAGGAAGGGCAGAACTGAGGACAGTGCATCCCCGTAGGCAGAGCTGAGGACAGAAGAGGGAATGTAGCTATTATCTACTCGCTAAAAGCCACTTCAGGGACTATTTATATTGGATGATTGTTGCTGCTTATCGTGGTTTCCAAGAAAATGCAGAATAAAGCCCAACTCTGCGTATGCTTCCTGCCAAGCCTGGTGGGGACAGAAGGTCCTCTTTAATGGAGTGGTCTGGAGTGGCGGTGCTAGCGCTCGCCGGCGCTTTTGCTAGCCAGCCTTCAGGCGTACGTGCCGAGGCCTGTGGTGCATTGTGGGTTAACCGAGGTTACCAGTGTGAGGCCTAAAGAGGCTTTGAGGGTCTGGAGCCGCTTGGGTGGTGGGGCTAGGATTGGGAGTGTGGAATGGGATGGTGGGGTGGGTGTTGCTCAACGTTGGCTTGGCTCTCCCCATTTACGCCGTCCGTCTGACAGGTGTGTAAATGGGTTTTCCACCAGAGGAGGTATCCCCCAGGACGGTGATACCCACCCACACGCATTCCTCTGCCGCATTCAGCGACGGTGACAGCCTTGCCCCCCCCCCCCACCCCACCCAACTCCCCCCCTATCCCCCGCCACCAGCCAACTCGCCAGGCACACGGCTTGATTGTAATTGAATTTTAGGAAACAGGGAGTGTTCTCTGTGTGATGGGGAGGAGATGAGCAGAGAGAGAAGGAGAGAGAGGGGGGGGCAGGGATACAGAGAATGTGAGATTAAGAGAGAGCGAGACAGAGAAGAAGATTGAGTGTTGGGAAAGGTTAGCATGCTGACAGAGCATGAAAGGGGGAGAGAGAGAGAGAGAGAGAGAGAGAGAGAGAGAGAGAGAGAGAGAGAGAGAGAGAGAGAGAGAGAGAGAGAGAGAGAGAGAGAGAGAGAGAGAGAGAGAGAGAGAGAGAGAGAGAGAGAGAGAGAGAGAGAGAGAGAGAGAGAGAGAGAGAGAGAGAGAGAGAGAGAGAGAGAGAGAGAGAGCGAGAGACAGCGAGAGACAGAGAGAGAAAAATATATATACGCAGTGAAGATAGCAGATTCTGGCTGCAGCTGTTACTTCAAGATGTTCAAGAACCCCTTGTACACACGCATAGGCACACATACACACGCACGCACGCACGCACGCACGCACGCACGCACGCACGCACGCACGCAACGCACGCACGCACGCGCACGCACACACGCACACACACGCACAGCACACACACACACACACACGCACACACACACAAATACACATACACACGACAACACACACACACACACACACGCACGCACGCACGCACGCACGCACGCACGCACGCACGCACGCACACACATACACAACCGCAAAGGTACATATTTAGAAATCAAGATGAATTCCTTCCTCGAGTAACTGGTTGCAAATGCAACGCCTGCAGTATAATTAAAAATAAAGGGAAAACTATTCTACACAGAATGAGCTAAAGCACTACCGCAACACCAGACCTGGGTTGGTCTGTGGGGGACTGTAGGGTCACACCGAAGATTACGTTGTGCTTCGGGGCGTCTTGCGGGCGTCATTCAAGCAGCGTTGCTGACACCACTTTTGGTTGTGCCTGAAGTCAAGTTTGTTGTGGAGGTCTTGAGAGACCAGAAAGCCTGAACAAATCACTTATCCACAATCCTCGTTTACTATTGAGTCAACATTAGATATTCGGAAACAATTGAGTTTGAGCTGTTGTATTAGGCTGTTGTATTGTATTTGGGGTCAAAAGTTGAAATTAATGATAGAATTCAAATCATATCCTTAGCCTTGGTTGTTTCCACATACAAGGAAGAATTACGACCCCCCCCGCTCTCACTACACAATACTACAACAGAAAAGAAGATCACGTTTGTGTTTGTGTACACAATACTACAACAGAAAAGAAGATCACGTTTGTGTTTGTGTACACAATACTACAACAGAAAAGGTTGCTGCTTCAGTGCTGCACATTAGCATACAGTTAAATTGTTAAATGAATTTCAACCCTCCTCATCACCCTTGACGTTGACATGGCTTCTCTTACTGCTGCCACGGTGACCGCCACTCCCTGTCTCCAGCTCCTATTCAAAGTGAATGGCTTCCGGCAGCGTTTGCTGCTCATGAATCTTTTGGTGTGACCGCACCGTACGGTTACTCTTTGTTACTCTACCGGTGCTGCCAGGATATCTTTAATTCTACCCTCACCAACTCTCTCTCTCTCTCTCTGTCTCTCTCTCTCTCTCTCTCTCTCTCTCTCTCTCTCTCTCTCTCTCTCTCTCTCTCTCTCTCTCTCTCTCTCTCTCTCTCTCTCTCTCTCTCTCTCTCTCTCTCTCTCTCTCTCTCTCTCTCTCTCTCTCTCTCTCTCTCTCTCTCTCTCTCTCTCTCTCTCTCTCTCTCTCTCTCTCTCGCTCTCTCTCTCTCTCTCCTCTTCTCTCTCTCTCTCTCTCTCTCTCTCTCTCTCTCTCTCTCTCTCTCTCTCTCTCTCTCTCTCGCTCTCGCTCTTGCTCTCACTCTCTCTCTATGTATTTATTATAATAACAAACATACATATCAATCAGAAGTGTACACCTAATTGAATGTATTTATTTTCCTATATCTTCTCTCTCCCCCTCTCTCTCCCTCTCCCTCTGTACTATTTCTGTTTGCCTTGCTCCCCTCAGGTTTTATTTGATCAGCGGTGGGGTGCCCATCATCATCTGCGGGGTCACGGCCGCTGTCAATATAGACAACTATGGCAGTGGAGAGCAGGCGCCATAGTAAGTCCAGCGTTTACCGGCCGTTCTCAAGGTCAAACCGCTCCCACGACCCGTGCTTTCTCATCTGCTCCACTGAGCAACACATGCTCCCCGTAGAGAACTGACCTCGTTAGCTTCACCTCCCTTTCCTTCAAAGTAAAATCGATCATGGTTCCAAATCCAATTATTTTACAAAAACTTGATGATAGGTGTGTTTTTTTTAGATTAAAGGTACACGCCAGGAACAACTTTTGGTGTGCTGGCAAATGATGAGCACTAGTTTTTTGATTTATTAGTGGTATAGTAGCATAGTATAAGATTAAATGTGCTTTTTAAATCTCACATACTCAACTTGTAGTGATGAAGTTTGTTGGTTACTTAGCTCTTTGTCCTGTGTTGTTAATCTTGTACAAAACTTGACTTTTTGTGTGTGTGTGTGTGTGTGTGTGTGTGTGTGTGTGTGTGTGTGTGTGTGTGTGTGTGTGTGTGTGTGTGTGTGTGTGTGTGTGTGTGTGTGTGTGTGTGTGTGTGTGTGTGTGTGTGTGTGTGTGTGTGTGTGTGTGTGTGTGTGTGTGTGTGTGTGTGTGTGTGTGTGTGTGTGTGTGTGTGTGTTTGCATGGGTGTGTCTGTTTGTGTGCCTGCCTGCCGCCCACAGCTGCTGGATGGCCTGGGAGCCAAGCCTGGGTGCCTTCTTTGGCCCGGTGGCGCTCATCGTCCTGGTGACGTGTGTCTACTTCCTGTGCACCTTCATCGTGCTCCGCCAGCACCCCGAGAGGAAATACGAGCTCAAGAGGCTGTCGGATGAGCAGCAGCGGCTGGCCGCCGTCGACCTGCCCACCCACTGCCACCAGGGGGCTGAGCCGGGGGCCCCGGGCGGTGCGGGGGCGGGGCCCGGCGGCGGGGGGGGCCACTGTCCCGCCGGCTGCCCCGGCATCCCCATCAACCCGGCGCTGCTGGCCAACGAGCACTCCTTCAAGGCCCAGCTGCGTGCCGCCGCCTTCACCCTCTTCCTCTTCCTGGCCACCTGGACGTTCGGCGCGCTGGCCGTGTCCCAGGGCCACTTCCTGGACATGATCTTCAGCTGCCTGTATGGCGCCTTCTCCGTCACCCTGGGCCTCTTCATCCTCATCCACCACTGCGCCAAGCGCGACGACGTCTGGCACTGCTGGTGCTCCTGCTGCCCCGGTCACCGCGGCAACAACAACGGCGGCGGCGTCGGAGGAGGAGGAGGGGGAGGGGGAGGCCCTGGCCGGGGGTCGTGCGGTCAGGCAAGACCGAAGGTGGCCAACGTGAACGGGGACACCCCGGGGCACGGGCACGGCCATAAACACTGTCACCACGACGCGGCGTGCCCGGGCAAGGCCCTGCTGGGCTGCGGCCACTGTCCGCACGCCCTGCCGGCGGCGCAGAACCACGTGACGTGCCTGGCCCCCATGGCGGTCCCCTGCTGCGCCGCCCTGCACAGCCAGCAGCTGTGCGAGGAGGAGCCGGCTCCCACGCACGTGCTGCTGCACGCCGACCCCGAGGGCTACCGGCCGGGCATCCACCTGCACCCCTGCCTCAAGAGCGGCTCCAGGACTAAGGGCCGCCCGTTCGGCCGCCACCAGGCCGGGGCGGCGGCCGGCGACAAGGAGTACGCCTATCACATTCCCTCCAGCGTGGACGGAGGCAGTGTGCACAGCTCGCACACCGACAGTCCCCACAGCACACACGAGCGCCACGTGCACGTCTGCCCTCACCTGGCCCTGGAGGGCCCCCTGGAGGGCCACCACGCGTGCCACGCCGCCGCCACCACTTCAGCGCACGAGGCGCTGTCGTGCCACAACCCGTGCCACCGGCACATCTGCTGCGCCAAGGCAGACCTTTTCCCGGCCATGTGCCACGCGGAGGCCGGCGACACGGCCGGCACCTTCCTGTGCGGCTGCGGCAAAATGGCGGAGGACGACCTGATGCCGCCGCCGGCGCACCAGCAGCAGCAGCACCTGGAGATGCACGCGCCACCGCGCAGACAGTCCTTCCCCCAGAACCCCCCCAACCAGAACGGCATCCTGAAGGGGGGGCTGCACGAGGGGCTTTTGTTCGCCTCGGACGGCACCGGCAATATACGCACCGGGCCCTGGAAGAATGAAACTACTGTGTAGTGCTGTGTGGGGAGACGGATGGTGAGCTCCTGGTCGAGAAAACACAAAGGATGAGACCTCCCACCCGCCCAGCCCCTTCCTTTAGGATCCAAATCATCCGTTTCTTTTGGTTTCATCGTTGTTGCGTTCCTCGTTTGTCCTGTTTTACTGTATAGAAATATGGCGTCTACATTCTGGCTCGCCCCACACAGGGTAGCTCTACAAAGGACAAGATATCCTTCTTTTAAGAATAATTTGTAAATGTGTGTCACATCATGCGACGAGGTGTTATTGAGAGTGTGTTTGCCACCTCGTAATGCTACGGATATATATAGATATATATTAATATATACATAAGAAAAACGAGTGGTCGATTGCGTATGAATTTGTGTGTTAGTGCTCATATGCAACTCTGCAAGGTCATTTTTCTAAACTTTAGATCTGAATCCATCGACTAGTCTGTACCTCCAGAACTCTCCAGAAGAAGATAAAGTTGTGACATTCCTGTGTTAGACAACTAAACCAGCAATTTTCAAACACCACTATTACATTGTGAAAATTAAACGCAAATGGAAAAACGAGAAGCACTCCCCAAGGTTGATGTTGATTGTGATGTCTGTATGATGTTATTTTTTAAGAGAATTAAATGACAGTATCAATGGCGGGTAGATTTGGTTCCGTTCCACGTCAGGAGAACTAATTATGTGTCATTATACTGCAATGTTTATTTCTACACTGTGCAAAATAGAGCCAGGTCTTCACAGCGAGTTCATCGCCAAACTGTTGTGCCATTTTTTTCTCTTCCCCTCGAATCATGCGAGCAACTAGACATTGTAAATCAATATTTGATGAATTGTCAATCATTACCCGCTGCGGAATTTATATTTGTAAAAAGCTACACTTAACAGTTTTACAATAAAAGTGTTATGATCAGTGTGCCAAAAAACAAACATTAATTTGCCTAATTATACGTTGTGAAACGGATTACATCGTTTTCTCACTTGCTGATAAAAATCTAAAACAATTGATGAATATTTAAAATAACATTGACCTACGGCAGATTTAGCCAAAAAAATGCAGTCAGTTATTTTTTTAAATATCTATATACATATAAATATATATATCTATGTAAATATATGCATATATATATATATACATATATATGTATGTATACAGCACCCCCAAAATGTGCATGCCTTGTTGTATGTTCTACTGTGTTCTATATTTCCCGTGTTAATCAATGCCCAATCATTAACAGCTGCCATATATACTGTTTGTCTCCTGATCCGAGTGGACTAGTGCAATTTGCCACAAATCTTTTATATTTAAACTGGCACTGCGTAATTTTTTTCCGAAAGAGGCACATTCTTTCTTATATAAATAAAAAGTAACAGTAAACATATCGATCAAGTCTTCAATTGAATGGGTTTACCATAGTAGAGTAGTTTGGTCAGGTGTGACCTTCAGGAACTCCAGCTCCATAGCTCTAGCCAGCCTCCGAACAACAACGGTCCTGTATATTCCTCTCTGTGTGGCTTTGTTTTGCTGTATTGCAATATTTTGCTTCGCCTCAGTCCAATACTGAAAAATGTATGGTCAGTCAAATTTGGTGGTGGTACTTCTTTCCCGCAGCTCAGGGTTTGTAGATTCAGAACATCCCCATGCGTCATCCTGTTCTAACTCCCTGTGTGGTTTAAATGGTCCATTTAGAAAAAACTAAAACAGGCTATAACAGTGGAGCAATGGCTCTCCGATGAAGACAACCTGTGCAGGAAAGGGCCAAAACTGGGTTATGGATCGGTCCATTGTTACCATGAACGTCAGTAGCCCTTGAGGGATAGCCACGTGGGTGAGGGATTCACAATATTCCCTTCTGATGGAGGCCGCCTGTTTGGTTTATGCATGGTGATACCGGGCGTGACACCGAGCAGTCACTGATAGTAACACTGCACAGCAAAACCTTACCCTACCCATCCCCACCCGGGTGACTATGTTGGCATACGCACGCTATTTATTTAGCCATCGTGTTTACTCTGGGTGTGTCTGTTTGTATGAAGTTGGTCTCTGGTTTATTTATTTATTTTTAAAACTAGTGAAGAAATTTAAGATACTTATCAACAGAATTCATTTATATTTAAAGAAAGTATGATGAAAACAGAAAAACGTATTAATGCTCAGTAACTGAGCTGCTGTCCTCGCTGTTATCGAATGCAAGTCCTCTTATTTTATTATTTATTCTTGCGTTTTGTTCTTTGCGTATGCAGGCTTTGCTATGTGCTGTGAGACTTCTCATTTGGTACCAGATATAAAGATTCACTACCCATATCCATGCTTGATCTGCCACTTTGTAAAATGAGACGTTTTTCAGAATCGTTTGTCCACTGTGGCAACCTGTCTCCGGCACTGCGCCCCTGGAGGCCCAGGGGGCAGGTTGGGGAGACGGTGTACCACCGATTTCCATCAGATGGCGCCACTAAGAGCATTGGTGCCAATTATTGAAGTGCGGAGCACCTGAGGAGCAGGCGAGGAAGCATGCTTTAAAGAGCATGCTTCCACACTCATTCAGGGCTCTCCTGGTTTGCATGTGTGGAGAGACAAGTCTCCGTGGGTGGCGTGATTCCACCCGGAGGAATGAGACTGTGGATTCCTCAAAAGCTGTTTTTTGTTTGGTTTAATAGTAATCTACTTTATGTTTGATTAAAAGTGCCATTTTGGCTTTGAGTTAACTCTGGTTCGTGCGCTATTTGGAATGAGGAAGTTCACTCCCCAAGCCGGGTTGCCAAACTACATAGAAATATTGGAACTAAAATAAGACATTTCTTATTGTGGCTTTTCTGTGTTAGCCTTATTTTTTTGGTTTGTTTGTTGGCTTTTTTTTTGGCAGGTGTTGAATATTGAAGTGAGTTAATGACGAGACGTTGAGGATGGTGCAACTTTCTCAGACTTGTATAGAGCAGATGGTTAAACTGTCCCCTGCTAAACTTGCACAACAAGGATTAGTCAGTGTTTAGTAGTACCCACTTATATATTCATTATGGGATAGGTGCAGAGCTTTTTTGTCGGTCCCAACAAATGTAAATGAAATCACTGCATTTTTTACCGAAGCAATTTGCTAACAGCTAACTCTAAGCTGTCTGATTAATATGTGATGATTAACGATTCAAACGCCAGAAAGCCTGTGAGTTAATCAAAGTGTTCAAATTGATTTTTGTACTCCACAACATGCCAAGAGCTGTAGTGGCATTCACTCCTCTTAATGCTTTTATTGAGTGCAGTTAAAAGGCTGATGAATCTGAATGATGATGAATAAAACTCAAATACTGACGCTGTTTAAAGAGTTTTCAAGATTGTGAAATGGTCAGTTCGGCCAAAACAACCTTAGAGTTCAGCCTTGCTAAGAGGTTCTGATTGTGATGAATGCCAAAGAAATTGCAAACAAAAGACATGACTTACTTTATTTCCCTGGGACTGCTTTCCTTTCGGTCCATGACAAATAGGAAGTCTGGGGAAGTCAGAATATGCGGGAGAGGCCAGGCCTGGA
>OLKM01000351.1:186633-191633 GCA_900291075.1 Melanogrammus aeglefinus | reverse complement strand
TGGACTCGGCAGACTGCCAGCGTTGCGTTGATACGCACACACGGGGTTACAGGTTACGATTCACAATGTTCTCTCTCTCGCTTTCTTCTGCTGTTATTTATATCCGTCTCCATGGTGACATGACGGCATGCTGCAAAGGAGGGAAGAGGCAGACCGTGTGTGTGTTAGCCTTTATGCAACAATCAGGATCGTGGGTAAGGGCAGACGTGTTTGTTTGTAAGAGTTCAACAGTGATGCCGGTGGCAGGGGAACTGTACTACACTTAGACTAGTCCTGCTAATTACCCAATTATTCTGAATGAGACAAATTCTGCATTTACAGGGGTTAGGAATACTACCAGATGCAGCATAGCCCAATTCTCAATCTGAAAAATGTCCAGTAATTTTCTGCAAACCCTACTATTCTGCCATGTTGCAGCCCTGGCAGCATCGTGGTTCATCCTATCTCTTCTGTCGGCCATGTGGTTTATTCTGGCAGTGTTGTGGGTCGTCTATCTGTTCTGTCCATCATGTCAGTCTGCATCATATCCTGTTGTATGCATGTCCTATCATGACCACCCGGAACATGAAGGTAATTTGGGCACGATGATTCAATGACAATTTTCTATTCAGGGTCTATTCTGACGTCTATTATAGACTACAAACTATGAGAACGCAAACTCTGATCAATGCTGTGTATTCAAGGTATTAAGATGAAGAGTCAGAGAGTATGATTATAGACATACTCTCTGACTCTTTATCTTATTACTTCAAAGACAAAGTGTAGAAATATGACTGTTTCTACACTCTGTTTCTAAGAGTATAAAGCCTTTTAAAAATACATCAACACGTTCTGTAATTTAACAGAAACTGTTCAATTGAAGACAGATACAAATACATTTTCTATAAACAATGCGCCCTTATTCCACAAGCTCAGGTCCTTTCATTACTGCCAATAAATGACATCATAGATAAGAGTCTACTTAAACTGTTTTTCAAACTTTCGGAAAAGGCATGCGTCAAAGCTATAGGAAAGACGAATGGGAATTCAGGCAGGATGGTTATTAATTTTGTGCACATACATAGACCATATCTGCTTCTGGTTCTGCTGCTGCTGGCTCCCCTATCTCTCTGAAAACAATGACATATGAGCATGCACTGAAAATTGTATATTCTGCTAAAAGACAGAAGCCAGGAGCGTTGCAAAGCACGTTGACAATCTTAAATGACGTGCCGCATGTCGTAGCTTCAATTGACGGATATAGATTTAAACGGCTACTGGGCCTATTATCCATCCTGGCCTTGAATTACCCGAGTTCTGCTTCCTGGGCAAAGCTGCCATCTAGTGGTTATTATGGGTTACTGGAAGAAGTATTTTAGTAGAAAAATGATTGGGTTTTGGATGAATCATGTCATTTTACATCATCACCTATTGTTACGGTATTACTGCCTCTTAGATGGAGTTCAAACAGAGGTCATCGGGGTAGCTAATGGTTGGATGTGTTTTCATGCAATGCCCAGTAAAAGCTTTTTCTCTGTACAGACAGGGATATAATGATTTTGTTGAAGATAATGATACATTAAGAGACACAAATTACTCACAAAGATTGACCTTGGGTGTAAACTGTCAGGACACGTATTTGTGAGGTCATGAATGAAATATTATAAGCCAATATCACTACTGTGGAAGTAGATGCTTACAAACCCTGAGGGTAAAGATTTAGATCTGACAGGTTAAAAGTGCAAAATAATCTTGAGGGGCTGAAACGTACTGTCCTGGCCACGCACGTGCCAGGCTCCATAAATTACCTGCTGCTTGGGGCAAGACTGTGTGGTTTATTACACTTTTATTGAGTGAAAGATTAGCTGTAGTCGCAAATTTTTGAGTGTGCAGATGGAAGTGGAAAATAGTCGAACCGCTCAAAGGCAGACCTAAAACTGAATGCAAAAAAACATTTTTTCTCTCTCTCTCTCTCTCTCTCTCTCTCTCTCTCTCTCTCTCTCTCTCTCTCTCTCTCTCTCTCTCTCTCTCTCTCTCTCTCTCTCTCTCTCTCTCTCTCTCTGTCACTCTCACACATTGCCGTTTTACCTCGTATAAATATAACATGTCTCCACACTTTAAGTTCTTCTTTGGTCCAGGCAAAAAGACAAGTGTTTGTAGGTAATGTCTAATTCAGTGATTTCAATATAGGATCCGTGAGTGGAGCTATTCGTTGTGGTATTTCCTGTTTCCTGTCCATTTCAATGTCAAGACATCTGCCCAATCCAGCTGCAAGATTTTGAACTTAGGAGTCATTGTATAGAATGTGGGGCTGGTAATCAGGAATACTGCTCTGGTACGACCGTCCACTGAGCACACTACTGGCAGGGATGCAGAGAAACTGCAGGGGTTGTTTGGGTTTAATCACCTTTGCCAGTGGATAATTAGATAACCAACTCACTACATGTCAGCCCAGAGGAGACAGGTCAGAGGCAAACAGTCGAAGAAATGTACTGATGAATGACTCGTCGGGTCTTTGCTTGTAATTAGTCGTCAACAAAGTATCACGCTTTTACCAATTTCCGTTCTCAATGGAGGATTACCAATCTCTTTCTACCTCTCCCGCTTCCTCTGTTACCCAAACGAGATTACCTCAATTATGGCCTCTATTGGGGAAGGAAAGCCATCTGCATGCGCGGTATGGTAGCATCATCATAAGTTTCATCATCACATGTTTTGCTATTGTTAGTCTTATTGCAGTTGTTTATTATTTGTTATTTATCCAAGCAGACTTGCAGTGAAATTACAGATGCAGAAGAAGACGGCAGAAAAAATACATGGCCAATTGGCTGGTTAAAAAGACCATCTGGAATCTTTGGAAACCAAGAAAACTCAAGGCGTAGTTTAGTTTAGTTCTGCACTCCATTCCCCCACCCAGGTAGCTGTTTAGAAACCCTTTCAATTGTGAAGGTTTTCTCAACCATCTATATGAATAAGGACTGAACCCAGAACCCCCAAGCTCAGAGTGTCCTCCCCCTGTGACTCACATATCATGTCCCCTTTCCCTCTTAATGCAATACAAACAGGATCAAGAATCCCACAAATGTCTCAATCCAGTCTAAAAACGTGTCTAGCACTACACTCATTAGAACACAATGTTCCTGTTTTCCTTGTTAAAGGATTGATTTTACCAGTGTAATTAGGACTATTTGCATGATGTCCCCACTCTTGCAGGTGTCTCTGTGCTCATGCTATTCCTTGTAACGCAGCCTCTCGGGAACAGAGGGATGAATAGATTGAGCCACCCTCTGTTTAATACAGCTGTCACATCGGGTGTGTCTTGTTGTGAAGCGATCAGCATTACCTTGTGTCCTTTTGATCGGTAGACTGAGATCGGCCTCCAGGAAGGACTCAGCACTGTACATCTCCTTCGCTATGCGGAGTCATCCATCATTAATAAGGATGAATGAATCTCTGTTAAATATATGTTATTTTGTTTGAATCCAACTCTCCAAAATTTGGGGAAAAAAACAACACTAGTTTAATAATACAATAATACATGGTTTGGAGTGGCTAAACAGAAACTCAGTACTATGAGTACTAAGCATTGCCACATTGTATAGCTGCCCTGGCTCCTGTCAGAACTGTGACAATGTTCCTGGAGGAGTTTGTCTACAACACTGCATCACGCTTACTGTATCCTCCCGGGAACTTCAACTGTCCCCTGTTGCTGGCCTTTGCCTAGTCTGAGTAATGGCTAGTAATGGCTGCTTGTGTGCTGACTCTTCAGCCCCTGACATGGATAACTGGTCCATATCTGGTCCACCTGCCCAGATGGCACGACGTAAACCCCTACGCTATATAGAATACAATGTGTGTTTCTGTTGCTGCTCGATAGAATATTGTCTGCTGTCCCAAATCATCGTAGCAAAACACACACACAATATCTGACCTCTCCGCATATGATACTGCTCTGTGTTTCGGATTACTGTGTATGGAGGGAAAAAATCCTCCATGGCCCCGAGATGGACCCCAATATAGTATCTCTCTCTCTCTCTCTCTCTCTCTCTCTCTCTCTCTCTCTCTCTCTCTCTCTCTCTCCTCTCTCTCTCTCTCTCTCTCTCTCTCTCTCTCTCTCTCTCTCTCTCTCTCTCTCTCTCTCTCTCTCTCTCTCTCTCTCTCTCTCTCTCTCTCTCTCTCTCTCTCTCTCTCTCTCTCTCTCTCTCTCTCTCTCTCTCTCTCTCTCTCTCTCTCTCTCTCTCTCTCTCTCTCTCTCTCTCTCTCTCTCTCTCTCTCTCTCTCTCTCTCTCCTCTCTCTCTCTCTCTCTCTCTCTCTCTCTCTCTCTCTCTCTCTCTCTCTCTCTCTCTCTCTCTCTCTGGTTGTCCCAGAGCCGTACTGGCTACAGGGGCGAATTAAACAGCATGTTCTTATCATGACTACGACACGCATGGTGATCCCTTTACCAGCCCCTTGGCAGCCAACGTGGAATGGATTCACCCAATTCCCTCCATTCGCACAAAAAGCCACCGCCACACTCGGCAAAGGCTCAGCCTAATAGCCCCAGCACCACGTTTCCAAAAAGAGTGGTGCACCCACTCTCCGGTCTCCTCCATCACCCCCCAACCCGCCACACCGACCCCTCGGCTGTGTCATTTCTCTGCGGCCCTGGGGTTGCTGCCGACGTAATAGCATTTTTGTATTACTACCTTCTCGCACGTCGGCTGTCCACCCCCAGCACTTTACATTAGTATGGATGGTGGTGGCACAATAACAGCGTCCGCGTGGACTACAAATGGAATTTTTAACCCGAGGGCTCTTGTGTGAATGAAGCTCTTCTTTAGGAACACGAATGTATCCTTGTAGCGATGCAGGGTGGAGGACTTGAAAATGATGGGATCTTTGCATCCTCCTCCAACGCACACGGTTCCAGGAGAGCTAAACTAATCTTGTGTGCTGTGTTCTGCCAGTCGCTCGCTCGCTGGTTCTCTCTCTCTCTCTCTCTCTCGCTCCTTCCCTCGCTCTCACTCTACGTCTCTCTCTC
>OLKM01000351.1:166633-176633 GCA_900291075.1 Melanogrammus aeglefinus | reverse complement strand
GTGTGTGTGTGTGTGTGTGTGTGTGTGTGTGTGTGTGTGTGTGTGTGTGTGTGTGTGTGTGCTGCTGATGGATCCCGTTGTAGTCAAATCTGTGTTACTATTCAAAGGTCGGCCTGCCCAACGAGCAAGGAGCAAGGCATTATGGGATAAATTGAGAACATCTGCGAGATTTAATGATGAATCCACCGATGATCACACCCCTTACACTCCTTCTAGTTATGGCTCTTTAGATACAGTTGGATATTCAACTGGGATAAAGCAGATATAGAGCCTCCAACCTAGGGCATCACAGCAGCTGAAGGCTAGCTTCCCCCAGCTGTTTACCTAGCTATATCCGTATCCCAGCAGTATAGTGGTTTTGGCCATGGGGCCTGCAATGTGAACTCTGGCCCAAAACCCACCTCAAGGCCTAACAGCTATACATGAGATATACACATGAAGTCCACAAACCCAAACTAAACAAGAAGCCCTGTCATCAACGGCCACAACGTGACAATTACAGCACCAAAATGGAGACATGTCTATCTGATGAGGTTGTGTGTGTTTTTTTCAGATGGCTTTTCTTTTCAATTCCTCAGACAATTGTTTTGTTTCTCTTGCCCGTTCACGTGGCCGGAATGATAAGACAGCATTTCAAGTGTCTGCGGCGCCCGGGGCCGGCGCCTATGAAAGCTGGTGAAATCAAGATTAGCTAGTGGATTAGGGACTCCAGCGGGACGCAGCGCGGTGTGGTGATTTGTGTGATGAGCCTGCGGGATAGCAACGGCGTGCGTGCTGACGGATGTCGGGGCGTCTGTTATGCCTGCTAGCCAGAGCCAGATAAAAGCTTTATTGACTGCTGCATAGCCTCGCAAATTAGCGTTTAAACTAAAATCATTGGGGCTTAGCTAACTAAATGTCTATGAAATACAATGAAGTACAATTGCCCTCATTTGGATTCCGGGGGGAAAAAAAGAAAATGCGGAAAATAGATCAAGATTAGGGAAAAGATGCGGTGATAACGCAAATGTTTGTGGAAATTGTTTTTGCCTAATTCCCTTTCAATTTGAATCATTAAATTCTTACGAGCACCATCAGACTGAGATGAGCTGTAAAGTGAAAACAGGCTGAGTGGGGTTGGAATCAGAGGCTAGTGCCTGGAACGCTGTGTTCCTCCACCTCCGCTGGTGTGATCCATCGAGCTGTTATTTTAAAACCGCGGCAGAATGCCATTTATATCTATTAAGGTATACAGATGATGTGTGCTCAAACACTGTTGTGAATGCTTAGTTTCTTTGGGGTTGTGATGTTTTATTATTAAAATTACAACTCATTTAGCAGAATGTTTTTCATCTTAAGGAAGTTACAGTGATGTGTCTTGAATGCCTCATTCTTCTTGAGTATGATCGGGTCAGGCTGGCCTCCCTAGTCAGGGTTTAAGCCAACAGCCAGACTGCGGACATTGAGGTTGTATCGATGTCATGTTGTAATCTCTGTTCTCTATAATTCAATATATTTTTCTATGTCTCTCTGTGTGTGGTCGAATAGTCTTTTTTGTCAAGGAAGGTTCCTAAGTGACTGAAATGACCCCGGGAAGTATCAAAGTTGCAGATTTGATAAGAGCTGTCTGTGTAAATGCTAAAGAAAGGTGCTCCAATGATTCACTTCTTATCTCCTTTTGCATGGGGGTGACTGGACCATCCTCTACTAAAGGAAAGGAAATAATGCCCATTCCTTGCAGCAGACACATTTAAAGGGACGCACCATTGTCCTGTAGTGGCCCATCTTTGGGTACATTGTTCAACATGGCAGACCCATGACCATAACATCCATCATCGCATAATGACGTAGCCTAGCCTAAGGGCAGTCGGATTGAGATAGCACCCGCGGTTGTCTTTTCCTAAGTTCTAACGTATTCTTTCCTTGACCTCATGACGTCGAGGGGAAGGAAAAGTGGTTAGGACAGGAGATCGGACTTCCTGGTTTCGTCTATTTGACCAGAGCCCCTCTTCCCAACAGGGTCACGTGTTCTCGCTGGGCTCCACGCTCTCCGCGGCGCTGGACTTTGTCATCGAGCCGGAGTTGCTGCAGGCGGAGCTGGGGGAGGAGGCCCTCCGAATGTTGGAGCTGATGCAGGCGGAGCGTCCTGACGACAGGCCACGCCCACAGGTACGCTCTTTCTAGCTCCGCCCATGTAACATTCTTCTTTAAAACAAGATGGTGTACACAAATGGGGCACTGCTATATATGGGACTGAGCAGAGCTGAATGTCTTTCAGTATTCACCTCAGCTCAAAGCAAGTTAGGAGTTTGGTTTCTTGGTTTCTTCAAGGGCACTCCTGACAGGAGGAGCTAAGGATCAAATCAGTAACCCACCAGTTGCCGGCAGACAACTTGCTCTAACTGCATAGCTGCTCCTAGCTATTGATCTCTAGCACCACCGAGTGGAAATAAGATGTCAGGGCAACTAAGAGGGCTCTTGCAGGCAGTTTAGAATTAGTTTGCTTACTTGTTGTCTGTTTTCATGCTGTTTTTTAATATGAACAGTTTAGAAAAAAGAGTATGTGATTGAACATAAAACAAAATGTGTTTGGCTGCACAATGGCATAATGTAAACATGGTCTTGGTCCAACAATGGTCCCTTGGTTTTAAAAGGGGCTTTTTGGACTGGCAACAAAGGAGGTTGATTTAGAGGATGTGGTTAATCCTCTTAATGCAGGCAGCAGACGGGGCCTCAAGAGAATTGACGATCATATGCAAAGCATTGTTTTATTCTCCTCCAAAATAGTTTCTTATAGCCTGGCAGTTTTTTTTCCCACAAAGTGCTTAGAGAACACCACTAATGAGACACATTTTCTCATTTACACTTTGATTTTGCAGCGTTCAGCAAGAAAACCAGTGTTTTATTATTTGAGTTCTCCCATAATCAGTCGAATTAAGATGTTGCTTCTGTTTGTGTTCTCCCCCTACAGGACATCCTGGCCCAGGCCGAGCAGAAGCTGGCCCCCATCTCCTCCTCCACTGTGTGTCGCAAGCTGTCCTCTGTGGGGCGCCGCGTCCTCTCCTTAGAGTCTGTGTCCAACTTCAACGGTCAGCCCACGGAACTTACACACCACGTAACCATGTTGACCGCTGCTGTGCAGTTGTAGAGCCTTCATGACTGTGTTTGTGTGTGCGCGTGTGTGAGTGTGTGTGTGTGTGTGTGTCTGTGTTTGTGTGTGTGTGTGTGTGTGTGTGTGTGTGTGTGTGTGTGTGTGTGTGTGTGTGTGTGTGTGTGTGTGTGTGTGTGTGTGTGTGTGTGTGTGTGTGTTTGTGTGTGTGGGTCATGTGTGTGTGTGTGTCTGTATGTGTGTGTGTGTGTGTGTGTGTGTGTGTGTGTGTGTGTGTGTGTGTGTGTGTGTGTGTGTGTGTGTGTGTGTGTGTGTGTGTGTGTGTCGTGTGTGTGTGTGTGTGTGCGCCGCTACAGGTGCCAACAACGACTCCTGGGAGGCGCGGTGGCAGCACGCCGAGACCAGATGTCCGTTCCAGAGCCCCGTCTCCGAAGGCGACAGCGACGTCAACAACACAGCGGACGGCGTCAGCCGTTCGCCGTCGTCGTCATGGCGGCGGTGGCGGGCCGTGCGAAGACCCCTGGGACCCGTACCTCTGGGCGGCCGACATGGAGGACGACAGCGCCGGCCTGATGGAGGAGCTGGACCACAGCTCCCAGACCGGCGCCCCGATGGCCCGGTGGTCCGGGCCCCCGCCGCAGCAGGGGCGCTCCAGCCGGGGGGTCCTGAACCGGTCCTGCTCCGTGCCAGACTCCAACAACCCCCCGTCCTCGCTGGCGCCGGCCGCCCACGGCGACATCAGCGTGCCCGTGTCGGACCTGACGGAGATCGGGCCGGACGAGGACGAGGCCCCGGGGCGCGGGACGGCCTGGAGCGGTGCGGCCCGCCGCCGGAGGCCGCTGGACCGGGGCCAGTCCTGCGAGTGCTACCCCATGTCCTGGGAGTACGCAGCGGACCCGTCGACGGACAGGCGGCCGCCACCAGAGGATAGCGAGAAGGGCGCCGGGGAGTGTACGTGTCGTGGCGACGCGGTGATGGCTAACGGCGGTGGGGGCGAGGGGAGGCACGACCGCGGGGACGAGGGGTCACCCGTGCCAGGTCGCAGGGCGGAACGCAGCCCCGGTGATGACGACGACGGAGGATCGCTAAGGCGCCTACTCTACGCTCCAAACAACCACATGACCAAGAGCATGCTGTGCCTGAATGAGGAAACCCAAGATGAGGTGCGTCAGAATCCTGTCTTCCCAGCCCGAGTTTAGGTTTACAGTTTGGTTTTTCAGAAGATCTCATTTCAGTGTCCTGTTTTTTTTTTTTTATTGTTGCACGGTCGCTATTAGAGCGGATTCACAATCTTAGCATGAAATAGATGAAATGTTATTTTGAACTCATTTGTTTTGTGTGTTTTTTCTTGTGTTTCTTTTGTTTGTGTGCTTGTGTTTTTCCCCACCAGTGGATCTCTCTGAGAGGAGCTGCTCCCTCGCTGTGGACGCAGGCTCAGGGTCAATGAGCTGTGGGCTCTGTGCTACACCTGTCTGGCCACGCTCCAGACCTACATCGACTTTCCAGGTGACACCAAACAACAACAGCGACACAATTTTAAAATGCATGTCTGTATTTATTAGGATTTCCGTATTTTTAATTTTATTAGGTAGTTGCCTCTGTTTTTATTATTCCCCTGCTGCCGTACTGTAGACGGACGCTCAGGGTCAATGAGCCTGTGTTTATTTATTTCATTTACATTATTATTTGCATGCTTCCACTTCTTTGTTATTGGTTCATTAGAGAGATGATGAACAAATTGCCCATGATTAAATAATGATTACATAAACCATGTTCACTTCTCTGTATATCAGCGTACTTATGTCTGGACACAGTTTACGTGGGCTGTGAGGGAGAGGTGCTGTTCTTAAAGCCCAAAAACGTTGGTAAGTGTTTTTCTCTCTAATATGATCATAACTTTTGCCCTGATTTCACTCAGATTGTCTTAATATACTGTATATTGATTTGTGTCTTCATGGCAAACAAATCGAATGATTCATCAGCCGTTTCAATGAAAATTGATCCTGTATTGTATTGGTGGACCATACTACCTCTCTGCCAACGGGCATCCAATCAGTGATCCATTCAGTCCTTTGACCTCTTGACCCAATCCCATCGGCTCATCACAACCTCATCAGCAATGCTTCACTCTGTCAAATTACCTACAATGTCATTAAATCTCGTTTTTTTGGCTGCAACATTACAAACCTAATAAAAAAAAAAGTAATTCACTGATCATTTTAGTGTTTCTTTCTTCCAGGTTCCTGTGATGCGTTTTATCTCGCCCCAGAATTTCAAGACCACGGGATCATGACTGAGAAGGCATGTCGTTTCCACCGGCATATACTAATCTCCTCGTTCAGCATTCAGCCTTTTCCCCCAGTTTAAGGACATTGGTGATCATGCTCTGTTCTCCTGATCTCTCCGTGGCCGGCTCAGGCCTGTGTCTACGGGGTGGCGGCTATTCTGTGGGCCACCGCCAAGTTCAGCCTGTCGGCCAATCAGAAGCTGGCGATGCCTCGCAAGCTGAAGAGACTGCTGCTGGAGATGGCCAGGAGGACCCCCATTGAGAGGCCTTCCATTGTCATGGCTAAGAAGGTGCGGCAGTCCTCCAGCAGCAGACTCAAGCGCTGCTCATTCACATGTTTTACACTTAACAACACGGAACACTACACCTCAGAACACACATTTGGAATCTGTCATTATTTTCAAAACAAAGGATGGATGATCTTTGTTCATTGGCCTTATATGTATTGCATATGTTGATAAGTGGAGGGTTGATAGATGTGTTAAATCACTTACTTATATGGTAATGTAGAGTGTATTAATAATATTGATATATAGTAATATATATTAATATAAATACACTAGTGGAGGAAATCAGGGACATAACGCGTGCTCCGTCTCAGATTGTAAGGCGAAATTAAAAACATTTGCATAAATCTGCATCCTATGATCTATTTTAGAGATGTGCAACACTTGAGTGTTGAACGTACCCCAGCTCTGGCAGCCCCTTCACAATGGCTCAATTAGATAAACATGTCATTCGGTGGTTGAAGAAAATCTCAAGGATGTAAATACATTTCTTTTTCTATAAATATATAGACGTTATGTAACTCAACTGTTTCATAACCTTCCCCCAGAACTGTCGTGACTACTTAGCACGCCAAGGGACCACTGCTGAAACAGTGTGGACCAAGCTGATTTACGCAACTCAACAGGTACACATCTAATCCATCTTAATTGAAGTACATTATGTATATTTTACCTTTTTAATTTATTATTAATATTATTATTATTATTATCGTCATTATTATTATTATTATTATTATTATTATTATTATTATTATTATTATTATTATTATTATTATTATTATTATTATTATTATTATTATTATTATATATTTTTATAGCTCCTTTATTTGAATCTTTTGTGTTTAACCTTTCCAATAAATGGCACTAGTGTTCTAACAAATTATGTAATTATTAATTAAAAAGAGTTTAGAATGGTTTCTTGTAAGCTGAATAGTAAAATTCCATGTACTCTACTTGAGGTCTACTGGATTTGGGTCCTTATTTATATATATATTATTTATTTAACTACTCCACAACACTATTAAAGTGTCTGAATGTGAGTGCTTGTTTTCTGGTTCAGCAACACCTCAAGTCAACTGCCCCAGGGAGTCACATCAAAGTGGAGGCCAGTCCCACGTCACCTGAGCACTCTACAGCACACATAGCAAGTGGTAAGATCCCTCCCTCTCCTCCACTTACTGACGTTCACCATCATCAAATCCTTGAAATGCCTTTGAACACACTCAGTGTTCAAACAATCAGGAGATTCCCTAAAGAACAAGGCCACAGTCATTTGTATCCTGTGGAGATTGCCCACGTACACTTTCAAACAACACAAAACCAACAATGTTTTGTGTTTCGCTCTCCTGCTCGCCATTATAGTAGAATGACAGATGGACAGCGTTGACATTATTTTCCCTTGAAAGTCATTAAAAGTTGGCCAGCGGAACCCCTCGCTACAGTGCTATTAAGTTACTGTCACATTATAGTGTTAAGCGTGCTAGGAGGAGGCACCGCATATTCACTGGTTTATTGTGGACGTTGCCTGCTAGCATCTAACTTCCCTGAAACTATGCCTTACATGATCCATTCTAGACATATTTTCTTCTTCTTCTTCTTCTTCTTCTTCTTCTTCTTCTTCTTCTTCTTCTTCTTCTTCTTCTTCTTCTTCTTCTTCTTCTTCTTCTTCTTCTTCTTCTTCTTCTTCTTCTTCTTCTTCTTCTTCTTCTTCTTCAATGTTTCTTTAGGGGCTGTGTTGGCAAATATCAAAACAGACGTTCATAGGCCTTGTTTTTTAAAAGGAAAACCATAAACAATTTGTGTCTCATAAGCATGACTTAGGTGTTGTTCATGACAGAAACATTGCTTTAAATGTTTTCTCGTGCATGATGCATGAGACTACACGGTGGACGTTGTGACTGGCATGGCTGTAACTGTGCGTAGGCTTTGTGCCACTGGCCACTGAGAGCGGACTGGCTCCTGTCCATGGCCCTGTTCCCCACAGCTACCCAACCAGCATGCTGCAACTCCAACTCCCAGAGGCCTTCACTTCTAGCGCCATACACTTCAGCCCCATCATCCTGACCCAGGAAGAATGCTCAGAGGAGGAGGGGGGGACCTCAAAGCCTGGAGCTGCTATGGATGGGTAGGGGGGTATTAATACTATTTTGCGAAGAAGCTGTAGAACTGTATTCTGTACAAACAAATATGTGACAATCAAAGTTTGCTTGATAATGTGATGTTTTTCGTCTTGACAGAACTGTGGACTTTGCTAGTTGGGTTGTCCCTCAACCAAAACATGAAGGAGGCTTTGTTTTCACCTCACGCCGTGACAACTCATCGCTTACGCAAACCTTTGTGACACATCTCGACGTTGCCGTTGTGCCTGATGGACACGCTGATGGAACAGCCAGGATGATAAGCCGGGGACAGTCCTCCAGCCCGCTTTTAAACCCTATCTCTGCTCGCTCTGATACCTCCCAGCACAGACAATAGTCTCACTTCCTGTCGCCTCTGCTTCTGCTCACCTCAACCGCTTTAAGAATTACCTGCTATGTCAGGATCTCACCAACGGACATCTGACACTGGTACCCGTCAGGTACCCGACTCCAGTGTCAAACACAACCCAATCCACAGAGTTGTATCTGAGCTCAACCCGGGAACAACAAGCCATCTATTCCAAATCCACCAAGTCTCAGTCAGTCAATGGTTTGACTGGTTCTGTTGGTCTACAACCACAAAGCTGCCTCCCTGACTTCCAGAATTTGGGTCCTTGTGATGGACAAAGGGAGCACGCTGGATCTGGAAGCCAGGACAGCGATGGGTGTCTGGGGGATCCACCTGGGTCCTTGGGCCCCCTGGCTAGGTCCACCAAGGAGGTGGATGGAGAACCACCAGAGCTTGGCCGCTACCTTCACCCTGCCCTACGAGAGGTGATAGAGCTGCTGAAGGGAGAGTCTGACCACGAGGGCTGCATGGAGAACAGCCAAAAGGGGTTGGCCATGGGCATAGGTAATTTTAGGGCAATTATGTCCCTTTTTTGTTACATATTTATGTGTTTCGCTACAAGGATGGACTATTCTGTTTAGGATTTGATCAAATCTGAAATCTGTTTACAATTAACACCGGTTTATCTGTATGATAACCATTTTTATCCTGTTTTTATTGAGACCTACTATACCTGACGGATATCATTAATACAATTGTGGCTTCCTGGAGCTGCCTTACTAGCTGATTTAATGGATCTAATATTTATTTGTTTCTGTTCCTACCTTGGAGGAGAATACATCTTCTCCTTGAAGGACCTGCAGTACCAGTCCTTTGCCACTTTGGTCAGAGAAAGTTTCAGCGATCTATACTGGGAAGAAGACTTGCTAGGGCTTTTACACTGCTTAGTGAGCTCCAGCCCAGCAAAACTGTGAGTACAACTCAATCTATTTTTCTCAAAAGAAATACGCAAACAATAAAGGGCTGGTTTGTGTCTTGTATTTCATTTTAATTACAGGCTTATCCATTAGCGTTGGGTTTATTTTGTATACAATTTTTGCTATTATTATGTGTACTATTTATGTAATGCATAAGGTATGTAATAATACATAATGTATGTAACCCTAAATTAGAAGCATTTGAAGAAAGATGAACGTACAAAATGTGTCTCATTCATCTGTAACAATTACTGATCCGATAGATAAGGTTAGAGCAGGGATCTCAAACTTTTTCACACCAAGGACCACTTGATCATAAAAAAAATGTGCGGACCACCTAACCAGCCGGCCAACCCCCCCCCCCCCTTTTAAAACAGCCTACAATAGCATATTATGTTTTATGTTACAAATTATGTCTGCAGAATATTACAATACAAAATATCTAATAAATAGGCTACCAGCAAAATGAGGCTAGGCTTCTTCCAACTAACTTGACCTTGATTTTTGTGAGATTTATTTGTAATTACTGTTTCATATTAATCTTGTTCAGAGCTATTGCCTTTGGTTGTAATGTGATGAATAAAACATGGGGAGTTGTATAAAGAGAATTATTGAAAACCACTGTCAGAGTGAACTCAATGTGAATTCATCATTAAAAGAGTGAACTATTAATGTTAATTTAACAACAATTAATTTTAATAGGAATCAAATCTTTGTGAAGCTATGAACTTTAGCACTGCTGATAAAAATGTCACAATTCAAATAAGCATATATAGCTTTACAGGTAGCAGCAGTCAACAACTAATGGGAGGAATGCGTCTTTGCGTGCATACAGACCAATGCTGCTCCACACTGGAGAATTTCAGTCTCATACAGGCTACATTGCTTGTTCCCGCCAGTGTGGAGAATCAACTCACAGTTTAGGTGTGTGAAA
>OLKM01000351.1:134324-164623 GCA_900291075.1 Melanogrammus aeglefinus | reverse complement strand
CGTTTGGTTTGGGGGTGTGTGTGTGTGTGTGTGTGTGTGTGTGTGTGTGTGTGTGTGTGTGTGTGTGTGTGTGTGTGTGTGGATGTGGGGGTGTGTGAGTGTATTAACATACTGTATATTAACACGTGATCTTGAATGTGTTTCTCCCTCTCTCAATCTCTCTCTCTCCATGTAGGGGCTCTAATGAGACTCCACCATCTGCCTCTATTTCGCCCGTCAGTCCCGCCGTCCAGACACGGGGGGCGAGAGACTCCCACCTGCACCACTTTTTGGATCTGAACGGGAACCTTCACTACAGCGGCCCCGCTGCCCAGGAACGATCCAGAGGAACCGGGACCACCACGTCCAGTCCTCAGGTCACCGGACCAATGTATCAAGACCTCGAAGAAATGTCAGAAGAACTCCCGGACTATACATGTTCAGGTAAGGGAATAATGCAAACTCTGTTGTATGTAATGTTAATATGTGTTTGTGATATTCTGGTTGATTGTTTGTGGATTGAGTGTGCAGCAGTGGTGTTATGACACAAGGCCGTCTCTTGCAGTTAATCTGAGCAGGGTGACTGGCAGCTGGAGGGGGTTGTAAAGATTTGTAGAACATTCAGAGGAGTCCAAGGCATGCTGGGAGGGTTTCCTTCAAAACATTCCTCTTAGTCCTGGAGTGTGTTCATGGTAACTCTGAAAGGCCCACGTCAAGGACAATCTCGAAAATGAGCAAAATAGTTCACAAACATGACACATTCAACAAAATAATTATGAATAAATACAAATGAAAAATGCGAAAAATGACAATCATCTGAAAACAAAGGAGCTACCGATTTTTTGCTCCCTCAGAAAATAACTCGTAGTAGCCACACTCTGCGTAGCAACACGCTGTTTTGTAGGCACACCTACCGGAAGGGGTGTTGTACCTTCAAAACAGCAGGGTGTTATAAATAGCATCCCCATCAATTTCATTTTCAACTAAGAATGTATTTTCAGCATTCTTAGCATTCACCAGGGTGCAAAATATAAGTGTGGAATGTAGAAAGTAATACATATCTCTCTTTTATCACATTTTCAAACATTAAGCACATTGTTAGGGCCTTATTTTTCCCCAATTTGTTTGTCCTTCACCATCAAGGCTGCCTACCTTTCTCATTAACTTAACCCCCATCAGAATATTTTCATTTACTCTATATATCGTTGTTTTTTTCTCCCCTCCCCTACTCCCCATCCTCCCCTTTCTCCCCTCTCTCCCTAACCTCCCCTCTCCCCCCTCTCCCCTCTCCCCATCCTGCTTTCTCCCCCCTCTCCCCTTTCCCCTCCTCCCCCTCTCTCCCCTCTCTCCCCTTCTCTCCCATCCTTCCTTCTCTTCTCCCTCTCTCCCCTCGCTCCCCCTCTCTCCCCTCTCTCTCCCTCTCCCATCCTCCCCTCTCTCCTCTTCCCTCCTCCCCCTCTCCCTCTTCATCCTCACACTCCCTCTCTCCCCTCCTCTCCCTCTCCTCCCCTCTCCCCCCTCCTTCCCCCTTCTCTTCCCTTCCTCCCCCCCTCTCTCCCCTCTCTCTCCCCTCTCTCCCCTCCTCCCCCTCTCTCCCTCTCTCCCCCATCTCTTCCCCCCTCTCCCCCTCCTCCCCTCCTCCTCTCTCCCCTCCGCCCCCTCCCTCCCCTCTCTCCCCTCCTCCCCCTCCCTCCCCTCTCTCCCCTCCCCCGGTCCAGAGGTGGGCACCGGGGGCGGGCTCCCCAAGGAGATGGAGGTCACCCAGGGAGAGGAGCGTTCGGCGGGGGGCAGCCATGAAAGCCCTACCTCGCCCTCGGGGCGGCACGGGGCGGCGGTGGCGGAGGGCGTGTGGCGGCGCGGTGGCGCGGCGTGGCGGCCGGTGGCGGCGTGGTGCGGCGTGCGGCGGTGGCGGCGGTGGGCGGGGTGTGCGCCGTGGCGGGCCGGCGTGGTGGCGGGGCGGCGGGGCGGTGGCAGAGGGCGAGGGCGAGTGGCGGAGACGGGGGAATTGGCGAGGAGCTGAGCAGCAGTCTCGGCTGCCCAGACGACATGGAGGACGACAGCGGCTCTCTGGACTCCTCTGCCGAGCGGCGCGCATCTCCGGGCGGAGGCTGGGACACGGGGCCGGGCCCGGACCACGGCCCCGGGGGCGACCCTTCCTGGGCGCTGGCGTACTACGGGGAGGAGTACTTCGGCACGGAGGTGGTGCGCTACGCCCAGAGCCTGGGACAGCACTCGGGGTCGGCGTGTCTGGATGTGAAAGCGCAGGTAGGTGAATCTGCACACGGCGGAGAGCAGGCGAGAGGGAGTGGGAGAGGAGGAGGGAGGATTAGTCATCACTGACCTCATCGGTCTGCTGTGGGGTTGGGTGGACTGGCTTTAGCTGGGCTTTAAAGTGCATTAGATGTAAGCCTGCAAAACCCATCGATATCAATCTCAGCGAAAATGTATTCTCAGCATTCCTAGCATTGACCAGGATGTAAAAAAGTGTGGGATGTAGAAAGTAATTAAATTTTTCACTCACATTTAGTTACAGTTATGACTCAAATTCACATAAGGAACTTAAATATCACATCTTGGCTTCTGCATTTTATTCGAAGAAAATCCATAAAGATATTTAAAATGTCCACGTGTTCATAAATGCACAAATATAAAGTCGACTGAAACCACTGGTTGAAATTGCCATTGTTAAGTTGGTCAATGTCAGACAAGCCAATTCATTTGAATATGAATCTCCTACTCTGCCCTTTGCCTTCCATTTATATCTAGATTTAACCGTTATATACATTATATCTCTCTTTTAAAAGTAGGTCAACTATCACGCTACGGGCTAAATAGGAAGATTGAGGGGAAACTTACTTTACTTTGCAGGGTAATTGCTGCATTATTTTCCTGAATATTAATACGTTGAATTAACCCCGTTGGCAAGGGAGGTTATTACCATTCGCAAAAGAATACTAATGAACTCTTCCTGTGCCTAGGTGCTTTGAAGCACACTGCTAAAGGTGGTGGTGTGCTCTTTCCCAGCACTTATCCAGCGGCCAGTGGGAAAATAACCCTGAGCACAATGCCTCTGTATCCGGTGAACTATATTGTTGTATCGGGTCCTAGTAAAGCAGGGTTAGCAGGAGCAGTTAGCTTGTTTCAGGCTGTGGCTACAGTTGGTCTGAATGCCAGTATGACCTGTCCTGTGGGGGTGTTACTCTATACAGGAGCTGGACTCTGAACGCCAGTATGACCTGTCCTGTGGGTGTGTTACTCTATACAGGAGCTGGTCTTAATGCCAGTATGACCTGTCTGTGGTGGGGGTGTTACTCTATACAGGAGCTGGTCTTAATGCCAGTATGACCTGTCCTGTGGGTGTGTTACTCTATACAGGAGCTGGTCTTAATGCCAGTATGACCTGTCTGTGGTGGTGGTGTTACTCTATACAGGAGCTGGTCTTAATGCCAGTATGACCTGTCTGTGGTGGTGGTGGTGTTACTCTATACAGGAGCTGCAGCAGCAGTTGGTCATTGAGAATAGACATCTGAAGAAAACCAGGAACTTCTACCAGAAGCTCCTGCAACAAGACCGAAAAAAAAAAGGTATGCACTATTTTCGTTTTTAGCGTTTATGTTCAAGGTACTTTCACGGTAGGAGCAAACAACAGATGTATGTCTGGAAAGACAGAAAGACTGATGTGTTCTCACCTGTTGAAGGTTCGGAGTCCAAACTGATGCTGAGTAAAGTGAGCACCCAGCTTGAAGAACTGAGATCCAAAGTGGAGTTCCTATATTCTGTGAAGAAATATCTAAAGGTACTTACTCCAAATACCATCAGCTTCTCGTTTCTATTATACTGTTAGTATTTTTTCCTTTTCTATTTTCTATGGTATGACAACTTGTGGTTATCAAAGTGATAATAATAATCACCACATCATCGTCATCATCATCATCGTCATCATCATCATCATCATCATCATCATCATCATCATCATCATCATCATCATCATCATCACCACCACCTTCGAAATCATCACACCATCGTTATCATCATCATCATCGTCATCATCATCATCATCATCATCATCATCATCATCACACCATCATTATCATCATCGTCATCATCACACCATCATCATCATCATCGTCATCATCACACCATCATCATCATCATCCCCATCATCATTACCATCCCCATCATCATCATCATCACCTCCAACATCATCATCGTCAACACCTTCATCATCATCCCCATGATCATCATCGTTGTTGTCCTTCCTCCTGCAGGTGCTGCAGGTGGACCAGTGGGGCCTGGAGGTGGCTCTGCTGCCAGCGCTGGCTGACCACCACCTCTGCGCCTTGGAGCGGCCCGACTCCGGCGACCCAGCGGTCCTCAGCTTCGGGCCGCAGACGGGCCGGGGCCGGAGCTCTCTGCAGGCCGGCTCCCCCAAGGGGCTCATGGCCCACCTCTATGCTCGGTACTGACCGCCACTATCCACCACATAGATGACATATTATGAGTTAACATCCTGGTCCAACCCTCTGGGACCACAGTGTCACAAACGTTTATATTATTATTATGAGTCTATTAATAGAAGTAATAGTGATTTTATCAGTATCTCATCTATAATCAGAATCAGAATCAGAATCAGAAAGGATTTAATTGCCAAGAAGGGTTTTACCACAACCAGGAATTTGGCTTGGTGAATAAGATGCATACATTAAGACAATAACAATGAACAAACAGTGATATACTGTATATATATATATAATATATATATTTATATATATTATAATATATATAATATATATATATATATATATATATAATATATTATATATATATATATATATATTATATATATATATATATATATATATATATATATATATATATTAACACAATATAAACAAGCAGGGACATTAAGTGATCAATTAAAAATAATGGATAAAATAGAAATAAAATAAAAACTTAAAGTGGAAGGATACTTAAAAATGTATAATAATTTGGTATATACCATCTATAGTTACTGCTGGTTTACCAGTCAAGTCACGCATCACCTACAAAATCCCTCCGGCTCTCCTACCAATCTCTCCATGGACTCTGGACTCTACACCAGTACCTCACAGATCTCCTCCACCCCTACACTCAGTCACGCTCCCTGCGGTCCTCTGACAAGGACCTGCTGGCAATCCCCCGCACCAGATTGCAGACCTTTGGGGACAGCCAGGGCATTCTCTGCCAACGCTCTCGCACTCTGGAAAAGCCTACCACTCCACATCTGCTCTGCCCCATCCCTGTCCCAGTTCAAAAAGCACCACAAAGCATTCATTTTCACGAAGTCCTTTGACCCCTAACACCCTCTTTTCCCCCTCTCCTTTTAGTGAAGCGACCCTGGGTACTATGAAAGGTGCTATATAAATCAAATTTATTATTATTATTATTTTTATTATATCTGTATGGTTCATTATTTAAGACGTAGCAAGTTACATCCATGTTTTATTCTGTTTGCTGCAGCAGTCGTTTCAAGCTCCAGGGCTTCTAACGTACTATCTCTTTACAGTAGAACATGGTTTAATGGTGAAACATGGCTTATTTGGGTTCCGCCTGACTGGCTTGATGCTTGCAGGGACGCGGCCCTGGACGGCTACATCCAGCAGCTCCTCTACACCTACCCTACTTCGCTACCTTCTGCACCAGCGAGCAGCTCCTCCGCTTTCCTCATGGACCGCTTCATCGCCGCCGCCAGGTACTGATGAAGCTACCGCCTAATCAATACTTTATCAACTACAGCCACCCTCTTCCAATGCTACTGCCCCTGCAAAAGGCCAGCAACTTGTATTTATTGAAATATGGATTTGTTTGGTTATATATTTTTAATATGAATCACTCCTTCACTCCTGGGAATTGGCATACATTTCTCGTCTGCCCTTGAAACGACATTCATGAGAGGCATGAGGCACAACAAATATCATGTATTCACTGCCTGTTACTGCTGATAAACAGGTGTGTCTATTACGGCAGTGTAAATAGCCCATGTAAAAGGGCACACGGTTTCCTATCTCGTTTTGTATTCATTATGTGGCTGAACTCCTTCAACCTCATCAAATATTTAAGCAGTGTTGAAAGTTTAAATAGATAATACATTGCTTTTTCAGAGGCTATTCCTTCAGTTCCTCTCAAAGCAGCTAATATAAAGCCTATCCATGCCTTTAAGTTAATGAAGGAAAAACAATTTCTGCTAGATGCTGATTTGTTCATTTCCTGTATCTCTCTGTGTCCGAAGAGGCCCAGACACATCAGGGAGCAACATGAGGGTCCTCCACCGGACCCTGGACCTGTTGGAGGCCTGGCTCATAGACTGCAAACTGGTGGACTGGACCCTGAGCTCTAGCATTCTGACAACACTGGAGAACTTCCTCAATGCTGAGGTGATTGTTTAGCTCATTATCAATCAGAAGGTACAGGCTTTAAAATAGCTTTGAATGTACATCAATTAATTGTAATGGAAGGCCGTTTGGGGGCGTTTGTTGGGAATATGTTTCACCTCCACTCACACACCCTAATCGTTGTGACCTCCACAAGGTTGGTTCCTGTGGACAGCAAGAGGGGAGACCTTATTGGCAACCCTCCACACAGCCCCCAAGGTAAGCGGCGGAGCCAAGGAAGTGATAGTCCAATCAGCCTTGACCAAGATAATGACTCGTTCTCGATGAACTCATCATTTGAGGATGCAGAGAAAAGGGTCGGTTTTATTTCTTGGTGGAAACTTAAACATAACTTTGTTTCAAACCACGTTCCCAACTAGCAGCAATCAACCTTCATAACATTCAAAATGGACTTACATTCAAATTTGGATGTGACATATATCTACATATTCGGTAAACACATGCTTGAAAAACAAAGTTAACTGCTATACTTCATTACGTGACTCTTATTCTCTTTTAATATTTTACCATATCAAGTGTAACCGAGCATCAAACATCAGAAACAGCACCATCTCTAATGAGACACGTTTTATTGCAATCTTGTATATTTACATTTAGTGCATTTAGCAGACGCTTTTATCCAAAGCGTCAAACAATATGTACATTCGTCAGAAGAAATATAAACAATATTTATCTTGCCATTAATAGTGGCAGCGGAAATCTCAGGCACTGAGTTGGTTGTGCTTTAACGTTTATTTAAAGGAGACAAATTATGGTGTTTCCCAACAAGTAAACATAGTAGGCTATATGTGTTCCAGAAAACATGTTTTTGAAGCTTTTTGCTGGAAATAGCTTTTAGGAAAAAAAACTCATCTACCGCTATTCCCCTCTGTTTCAGTCCCTTCAGAATGCACTGTTTCTGGTGTCTCTAGCTTTAATGCAAATGAGCTGCCATTGACCAATGAGCTGTCAGAGTGAACAGATTGTTGCCGTTTGTGGACTGCTGGAGCTCTATATCTATCTTATATAATATCATAAAATAATAATATATAGTTATTTATATAATATATCTTATATCACAGCCAAAAGCCATGTGCGCCTCGGATGTTATTGTGATTAATAAAGACTGCGTCTGACGTCTCTGGTACTTCCACAACAGGTAAAGACTCAACCATGGCAGTTATCTCTGCCATGGTTGAGAAGAATTGGGGGCAGGGAACTTTGGCCTTGACTCTCTGAAGTCCATATTGTACCGCGACATGGAGGAGAAAGGGATTGTACTCCCGGAGCTGAGCTGCCGAGCTCCCCCCGCCGGCATATCCCTGCTTCTGAAATGAGCAAACATCTCCGCCCAGCGCTTGTCCACTGGTCCACAAAATCTTATTGGAGGGGGGTGGGGAATTGGGAGATATTATTCAAATGTGCCCCCTTCTTTTATAGGAGGGGGCGCCGAAACAGACTTGTTCGTCTGGTAACTGTAGGCGGGTGCTTTAAGAAATGCATATCTCAGTCAAAAAATCATGCACAGACTTTTTTCAAAGCTTGTATGCGTGTGGGAGCACCAGAGACCCAAAACAACACCCCAAATCCCAGGATAAGTGTTGTTTTCATAATATGTCCCCTTTAATATGGCTATGTCGTTGGTCTGAGTGTACAGCGTCGTTACACATTTGACGTGTGTACTCCTGCGTAGAGCCGGTCTTGACCCAGTGTTCCTGGGTATGTCCCTCTTCAGCACTGTCACTGGAGGATCTCCCGGGTGGTGGAGCCCCAGGAGACGGCCTTCTGTGTCGCGGCCGTCCTGCCCATGCCGAGCTACGGGTGCCTGCTCAGCGACCCCTCCTCTGGCTCCCCGTGGAGCCAGGAGCGCCTGCTGCCCTTCAGCCTGAGCCCCTGCAGCGCCCAGAGCACAGCCCAGCAGCTCACCCTGCTGCAGCAGGTACAGAGTAGAGCCGTCTGGGAGCGGAAACACCAGGTCAATCTTTCGGTCTCCTTCGGCTCTGCGCCAAAGTCTGGGTGGGATCGAAACGTTGACGTTGTAAACACGTTGTTATGAGTGAAGATAAACATCTGGGGGAGCAATGTACAGGAAGCATGGATTCAACTGTTGAATGAACATTTGGATGTGCATGCATATCTGCTACTGCCGCACCTCCATGCACACACACACACACACACACACACACACACACACACACACACACACACACACACACACACACACACACACACACACACACACACACACACACACACACACACACACACACACACACACACACACACACACACACACGTATTTACCAGTGGACGTTGTCATCTAACCTTTGCGATCTAACACGACACTTGTCTTGTGATTCCCACTATTGGCCACCAGAGGGAGACGTGGATCTATGCACTCCTGATTTGAACACGTTAGTGACAGCAAAGCACTTTTTTTTTAATTTTGTGCAGGAGGTTTTCCTTGGCTGTCATCCGGTTCACTTCCTTAACTCCAGAGCAAAAGGAGTCAGGGATTCAGCTTCGAGTCCCAACAAGTAAGAACAGCACCCATCCCAACCATCGACCCTTTCCGATGGATATTGATTATATATATATTTTTTTTGTAGGTTGTTGTTCATCTTCTTTAAGTTTTTTCTTAAAAGTCCTTTGAGTATTTAATTAACTGTGCATCACTCATTTGAATCGCTAATGTTCTGGCATATGATGTAGATTTGGATTATCAGTTGCTGTGCGGAACCTCAATAACATTATTATCTATATTGTATTCATTGCACATAATTTGTAATGACAAAATGGTTCATAATTCTTTCTAATGTAATCTTGTTATTGCATCAATTGGCTGTAATGCCGATTGTCGTAGCTGGAACCTTGACCAATGATAGGTGACATTGAATTGGTGGGTTATCACCTCCTAATCAAAGACAAAATAGAAAAAATTAAACACATCAAGATTATGAATGTATTATCTCAAAATTGGCCTGCTCATCTGAAATGAACAGGGTAGTGTATATAATATCCGTGGACATGTGTAAGTATTTCATTTTTGTAACGTTTTCCCTACCCAAAAGGAACGCGTGTTGCCTTGTCACACCAGCAGAAGGCAGTAGTCTTTTTGCGGGTGAGGAGACCTCACCGTCAGACGGCTTTCTCCAGAAGTTGCTTGCTTATGCCGACAGTGTCACTGACTGGATCGCTGCTGAAATAGTCAGCAGTGACTCCTTCAAGGTAAGAGATGATCTTACTGATAAGAACCATTCTGCTGTGGAGGGGGGGGGGGGGGGAGAGAGGAGAGGGAGAGGAGAGAGAGTAAGAGTGAGAGAGAGCGCCCAGTTTCTCTATTGATTCACATTTAGGTATAAACCACATTCATTCATAGATGTGTGAATTTTAGGGCATAAAAATGACAAATATATCCAAGGACGAGTGATTTCCATCGCTTTCTGTGTTATGATGTCTGGCGCCGCATATGGATTTCTAAGTGATCTGTCAATTTTGCTACATTACCCTAGCAGTCTTACAACTGTGAACTGTCAACTGTTGGCAATTGCTTTATTAAGCCAGAGTCAAATACAATCTAAACAATTTACAGAATTGGAAACTGAGATGTGGAGGGGTACGACTTGTAAAGTGGATGGCCCCACTTTGAAACAATAAGGGATAGACAATCCATGTGAATAGAGTATATGATGTTGTTAAAGTAAGTGACTGAAAGGTAAGTAATGTGCATAGTGAGTGAGTGAGCCAGGGTCGTGGGGGAGCTATCTCACTGAAATGACACCAACCATGCAGGAATGTGAGAGATGTTTCAATAGACAAGAATCCAATCTAACGAATGAGCCGAATGAGGGAGAGCATGAGCCTAAGTATTTACTGAAACAAAAACACTGTGGAGAGACATTGTGTCAGCCAGCATCCTCACACCCAAGCGGCCATAATGAGATGGCCAGCTAGTGAGGTCTCACAGCTTCCTTTCCCCGGGGATATCAGGCCTTTGTGCATTTCTTAAGTGTTATTGTGGTCCTGACCACAATAACCATGTCTGCTGTTGTGGTGTGCAGGCGCAGGCGGCCGTGATGACCAAGTTCCTGCTGATCGGGAAATGCTGCTGCGAGGCGCGCGACTTTGCCACCGCCATGCAAGTCCTCGCCAGCCTGGAGAACGTGATTGTCAGGCAATTACCGGTAAGAACTGAAACAAGCACATGTAGATATGAACGCACACACGCGTGATTGGTGAGTGTGGATAATAAGTAATTATTCATCCAGCCCTTTAGCTGAACGTTATCATCTAGCTGCTGCGTTTGGACCTGTTATGGTATTTAATTACTTTGACAAATGAGTGTGGAATTAGGGTTTGATGTATTCCAATTAGGTGGTAGAGAGTGAAAGAGAGAAAAAAATTGCAACTAAAATTAAAACATAATCTAACACAATCTTGCAATTAATGAGTCGATAATGTTAAATATAAATACGAGTCTGAGCCTTTGTCCTGCTCCCCCTGCTGCCAGGCGTGGAAACATCTGTCCTCCAAGGTTTGTGAGGTCATGGAGGAGCTGCGAGCCGTGCAGGTCTGTATGGACAACTTCCTGTTTGTGTTTGCAGTTGCACTGCCAAGGATCTTATCTTTGTGCATGTGTGTGTGTGTGTGTGTCAGTGTTTGTGTGTCTTGTTTGTTTGTTGTGGTTCGTAATTGGTGTGTGTTTTTTGTTTTTCTTTGCCTGTGTGTGTGCTTCATGCTTCTATTGTGTGTGTCTGTCCTGTGTGTGTGTGTGTGTGTGTGTGGTGTGTGTGTGTGTTGTGTGTGTGTGTGTGTGTGTGTGTGTGTTGTGTGTGTGTGTGTGTGTGTGTGTGTTGTGTGTGTGTGTGTGTGTGTGTGTGTGTGTTTGTCTCCCTGTGTGTGTGTGTGTGTGTTCTGTGTGCGCGTGTGTACATGAGTGTGTTTGTGAATGTGTGCCAAACAAACCACAGCAAAACCCCAGTGTTTCCGCCATGACCCGCAACAGTTTGTGTGTGTTTATGGATCTGAACACTCACCTTTCACAATGAAAGACAGAAATAGCAAACACTTCCCACCACTCCTAAAGCTGCAAAACAACCCTTCCTTGCCTTCCTTGTCAGCTTGTGTTTAGTAAAGGTAAAGCAGCTGTGCTGCTTCTTGTCAATATCCTTGATCAACGGTGTCTTTATGAACCAAAACCCCAGACCCAGATCCTTCAGAAAACCCTCCTTCCAGAACTTCAGCATCTTTGCGGTGCTTGTATATGAATATCTTTTACCTGGCCAGGTGTTCCTGAAGAGCGATGACCTGTGTCTGATGGGGGAGAGCAGCAGCCCGGAGGAGAAGGGCCCACCCTGCCGTCGGGCCCGCATCCTGGCCATGCACGTGCAGCAGCTGGAGAATAGGAGCCTTTTACCCCTGGCCATGGAGCCTACAAGTGGACCAAGCTCAGGTGAGCTAAGAGCGGGGGGGGGGGAAACATAGCTGAGTTGGATAAGGTTTAAAATTAACATTTTGGAGCAGAAAAGGAAATGTTGTGGCTAGGGTGTTCTACTATCAGCGCAAAGGTACAGCGTTTGAACCTTAATGTCCCCAGTCTAACCTGTGGGCATCCTTTCAGCAAGATTGCTGTCACCTAAATGTTCTTCAATGAAATGCATTTGAATTAGCCACCTTTTGGTTAAAGTGTTCTTGCTTAATTACAAATAAAATAGTCAACCAAAATCACAAAAAAAACAACAACCTAGAATAACCGTCACACGGTCAAACTGTCAACACACTAGACATTAAAAAGTGTAAACGGTGCATCAAACAAGCTAATAACTAATATATCACCACAGCAAAATGCATATGACACTGTGTTGGACAGGAGACAGTGAAAGGGTCAGGAGGGATGAAAGCCAGCCTGTATCTTGGCTCCTCCCAGGCTTCTGTCCTCTGCTCATTTCAACACTACCCCTGTTGAACAGACAAAGCATCCAAGCCTTATCAATCCACTGCAAATAAGATGTCTCCCCCCACACACACACACACACACACACACACACACACACACACACACACACACACACACACACACACACACACACACACACACACACACACACACACACACACACACACACACACACACACACACACACACGCACACACACCCCCATTCCCCCAACCGCCTGTCAAAGTCGGCCAAGTCTCGACGAGTACACTTTCCACTGGTGCCCTTCCTTGGTTTTTTGCACCAGGCCAATATGGCCGACCAGCTGCTGTGGGACAAGGCAAGTGGTGGTTGGACGGTAATGACACAGCTGTTGAATTTGGGTATCCGTGGTGGTGGCAGGCACTGCAGCAGATGGTGCACATGGGATACTTGATTGGAAAGGAGACCTGAGGGCCAGTGGCAGGGAGCCACGTGCTTGTAGCCAGATGCTTGGGTCAGTGGGTGAGGCAGGGGCAAAGGTGTGCCCACGCAGCCGTTGGCTGCACAGAATACTGCCTTACAGGGTCTCTGAAGCTCGGGCGCATACTGCGGGCATACGCTGCTGTTGCTGCAGAGGAGGGGCGCAGTATTCATAGCACTGGAGAATATGGATGGTTTAGTGTAGTATAGATATTAGACTTCACTTGTCTTGTCCTGGCCTTGCCTTTGAGGTTCCTCCTTGTTTGTACGATGTCGATGTGGTTTCCTCATTCTTCTGCTCTTTCTGTTCTCTTTGTGTGTTCTTTAACACACTGTGTCCTCTTGATGTCATCGCCTCCTGGGTCACATGGGTGACCTTTAGAGCACACAAACAAACGCACGCATGCACACACAGTCGAACAGGGAGTATTCGAACTAAAATCGACATATTCATTCATAAAAACACTCACAAAGGCACATGGAGGAAAAGGGCAAAAGGGCATACACACCACACATTCATACCCCCCACACACAACACACTATTCCTATAATGTCTCTGCCCCCTCTCCCCTGTGCGCCCCCCCCCCCCCCCCCCCCGGGTCCCCAGGAGGATAGCCAGGGTGGTGAGCCAGGTGCAGGCCTTCCAGGAGTCAGTGTACCCCTACAGCCCCGAGCGCCAGCTGCAGGGCTACCTGCGCCGCCGCATCCAACACCTCAGCGGCTGCGACCTGCACCTCCTCGCCGCCGACAACGACGCCAACTTCCAGCAGCCCTCCGCCCAGCGGCACGTGCGCTGCATCCAGGAGACGCTACGAAGGGTCCGGGGAAACTTCCAATGACCGCCCTCTTTGCCTTCTCCTCCTCCTCTTCCAGACCCCCCCCCCCCTTTCTTTCACCGCCACCCCCCTGTGACCTCCTGTGAAGAGGCATGTAGGCAATAATCCCATGTTTTCCTTGTCGCTTTCTTCATTCTTGATACAGTGGGAGCGCATCAGTGTTTTTCCACTGTGTGCAACACATAAAAAGGCAGAGTGTAGCGTTTAGAAGGGACTGCACATGCTCAGTGGGTTGTTTACCACCTCTGGACTTGCATCCGCTTAATATAAGTGGGTTCCCAAGAAAATATCATATGGATGGATCTTACTTGTTTTGATGTGCTTTGGCTCACCGACGGGAGTCTATGGCCCCTGAAGGAAGATGTGTATGTTATGTAAATTTGAGGCAACCCTTGTGAGCAGGCAAAAAGCACTGAGTGGCTGTGTTTGGTCGTTTCATACATCAGCAATAAAAACTTATCTTGATCAATGCATAGCATGGCGAATAGACGTTTGGCTTCGGGCCTGTGAAACTGACAGACGCACCCAAAACACAATGGGAACGCCAATAAAGCCCTCAGTGTGATCCCCAGACGGGGCATGGCTGCCCTGGAGACAGTCAGGACAGCCTTTTCCTGCCTCCCTTGCTACAATAAAAGGTTGTGTCTACCCATCACAATGACATTCATAGAGATAGTTTTAAATAAGATATGGTTTGTGACAAATGTATGTATTGTGAATAGTTTGCTATGGAATTCAAAAGCACTGGTGCAACAATTAAAAAAAACAGCCTTCACCATTGTTTAAAATGTATTCTTGCTTTTTGGTTCATCAAACCAAATTGATTCTGAAATAAAAAAAAAAATGTCGGTGCATAGAAGTTGTTAGAGGTGCTTGGTTAAATATTATATACAGTTTTGAGCAAAGGTTATGGCTTAAAATGCAAATGTGCAGGTTTAAGTTGGTTATTTCAATTTGGAAGAAGTGTTGATGCCTGTAAGTCTGTGTATTTGCTATTCTTTTTTCTTGCCACCCTATTCAATGAAACAATAACATGAGTCACACCAACTTTAATCGAGCCACAAATATCTCGCAAGCTTTCCATTTGACCAAATAAATATTTTTTGTATTGACATTAAAAAATGTTCCTCTTCCACAATACTGTTGTTATGTATGCGCGTGTGCGAGCGAATCTGAGTATGTGTGCGCGTGCGTAACGGTGGGCAGACGACTGCGAGCTGAGGAAATAGGCGCCGTATGGAGGCGATTGGCGGGACGGCCTCCTGCGTCGACAGGGGGGCGGGCCGATGATATTGTTTTCTTAGTGAGATCAGCGTACAACTTCAAAGGGCCCGTGATAAAGGAGACAAAAGGCCGAGTGACCCCAGCCCTCATAGCGACTGATCGTCGATAAAGTACAGCCTAATCTGCATTGTCAGTGCTAAACGACCCGTTTGGATGCATTGTTATCGTCTGGCCGCTGGCGATTGCATTTCCACCAAAGATTCTAACTTTGGTTGCTCATATAGTGAGTCACATTTTCGATTTGATCTGAAGACGCCTTTTTACAATAAGAAAGAGCAAAACAAATATGACCTCATATCCAATCCAATTTCGCCTACTTCGCATGTTTGACTGCATATGTAACCGGGTGGTACAGATCTAAGATTAATTTCCCACTTGGTGTGTATAGTTCTCAACCATTATGTTTGATTTACTTGTTTGTGGTTTTCGTTATGACTATAACACATGGGAATGGGATGGCGGGTGGTTTGCAACGGGTACTGTGGCAGTCTGGTCACAGGGTGGCAGTATTTTGTATTACTGTATAACGCCGCTATCGGTGCCAAGTGTATCCGTCTGCGGCCTGCAAGAGGGAGGCGTGTCGAGTAGTAGGCACTGTAGGAGGCGTGTCGCGTAATGAGGTCACTACGCGACACGCCCCCCGCCACTACAGGGAACGCCCTACACACGGTTCTTAAAGGGATATGAGCCCTACACACGGTTCTTAAAGGGATATGAGCCCACTACAGTTGCATGTTGCATGCAAAAGTTAACGACTTTGCCTACGCGTTCTTTGCCCTATAATGAATGTATTCAAAAGCTTACAAATGTTATTACATTTTTAATTGGGTAAAAACAATTAAGGCAGGATTTCATTTATATTAAAATTTAGATGTAAAATTTTCTGACTTTGTCACAAGAGAAAACACAAGATAATTAACAGACAGGAATTCATGAGCTAAATGTCAGTGCTTATGTGGGAGTAAGAGCGTAATGTGTTGATTATATATATATATATATATATATATATTATATATATATATATATATTATATATATATATTATATATATATATATATATATATATATAAAAGTAGTGGCCTACCCTATATTTATTTATATAAATAAATAAAAGTAGTAAATAATAATGTCAGTGCTTATGTGGGAGTAAGAGCGTAATGTGTAGATATATATATAAATAAAATATATATATATATAAATAAAAGTAGTGGCCTACATAACAAAATTAAAATAATGTGATGACAATAACTTTTATTATTCCTTAATGGGGAATTCATTTGTGAATCTCTCCATTCTGTAGGTTACTGAGCAGTGTTGCTCCCTTGCTTTCTCTCTTGATATCAGCAGGGATCATCAGCAGCATTCTCCTGGAGCTTGAGTTGCTGGCCCTCTCGCCCTCTCTCCTACCTGCATCACCTCTTGGGCTTTGTTTGGTATTCTGATTTCCTTTATTTCACCCTACAACACACACAAACTACTGTACTCATGCACTCACAGCACTGATCATAGACCATAACTTTCTTTGTCATGGTCGTTTTGTGACAAGTAGCAATTCATCTCAACGATATTTGGTCTGTCAAACGTATTTGTAGTGAAGAGATCTATTTAAAAAAAAACAAACCAAAACATTTCAAGGCTCATTTTTTTTTTATTTTATAGCCTGCTCAGAAATGCCTCAGAGGAGAGGGCTTCTTCCAGTTTCTCCTTGTAAATTTGGAGCTTCTTTGCTCCCTCCTTGGACATGTGCCCCACCAGGGCTTCGGCCATCACATTTAACTCACTGTCAAAAAAGAACAATAAAGGTTTTCAATTACATGTTACATCACACATTGATGTGTCATGTGTCTATCATCAATTCTTTACATATTAATCTTACCACGGTTGATATTGAGGTCCCATTCGGAATCTCGCCACAGCCTCTGGCACTGTTATGTTGAATTTCTCCGCCAGGGTCTGAATCGTTGCCTTGGCAGGATGATTGACATTTGTTAACTTAAATGAAAAAGTCACTGATCTGAATGTAGCCTCATGTTGTGTCCAGTTTGCAATTATTTTTCCTTTTGTCAAATCTTACACTGTAAGAGGCACTGTAAAGTAAATATTCTAAAAATGGGGGTCTGAATGCTCTCAAATTTTAACATCACCACATCTGCGTTGTTCTATTTCAAGGTTCTTTCAAATACAAGTGTGAAATGTTGATGTGAAAAAACCCCTATCTACAATATTAAACAGTGCCAATATTAATAATTTAACGTAAATTAACAAATCATGTCATACTTCAGGTAGGAGGACATCTAAAATGTACGCAACCCAGTCCTCTTGTTCTGTGGCTTTTGGCGTTGCCCTCACGACCTCATATAAAAATTGAGAAGGCCTCATTCCAGGCTCTCATTTTCAAAGTGCAGTGTTGGCCTCTCCTCCCTGTGTTTCCATTGTAGGACAAGCTCCCCAGTTAAGATTGCCTGAAAACAAACATGGTGATGGTCCATATTGATAGTATGGTATGGTAGTACTGGTAATAATCTCTTCATGCTGATATACTTATGTTTCCTAACTGAGGAGCTTGTCTTCATGCAGCCAATAAGGTCCTCACACAGGAGGTTTCTGTCTCTCTCGGCTTCTTTAACAGCTTCCTGAAATTTCAAAATATATTTCTCACAAATAATCGTAAAAATTGTAGGTCAATAATTCTTGAGTGACTTCTCATTAATCTCAGCAGCTCAGGATTGTTCTCACATTCATTATTCTAAGCAATTCAACAATACCATTATTGTTTTATATGGAATGCACTCAATATGGAATGTGTAATGTATAATATGGATAAATATAGCCTTACTTCCTTAGTCCATCGCTAAACACAATTATTATATACATTAATCGATGAATTAATTAAATTACACTGACACTTACAGTCTGCATATGTTCGGCTATTCAGACTAGTCAAGTTTTATGGCGGAACTGGTTTACTTCCTGTTTTGTTATCCGTTTTGGCGGTCTCATTTTACATCTCGCGTGGTTCAACGTGACTTTCCCGTGTGGAGGGGGCGTGTCGCGTAGTGACGTCACTACGCAACACGCCTCTACGCGAAACGCCTCCCTCTTGCAGGCCGCAGACAGACCCCTCTCATCGGTGCAGCCTGGTCATGGACCTATGAAAGGTCAGCCGATAATGGCCGCCCATTCATTCATATGAAAAATGCTCAATGGCGCACACATTTTATAATGTCCATGGGGAACATCAAGGAGAGATTTGCTTCCGCATCACGGGCGCCTAGCCACGCCCTAGTGCATGACGTGCCGGATGCAGAAATATTCTCGTTAAATAGCATTGTTAGCATTTGAAGCATCATTATAGGCCACACTAGGCTGAACCATCATCTTCATGTTATTGGCAAACATGACACGGGCCATTGTGATAACTGCAGGGAAATGGAGACAGTTCAACATGTTTTATTAGTTTGCCCAGCGTACAGCATAGAAAGAGGTACATTACTGGAAGAGGTTAGAGAACTGGGGCAGGCCAGGCTCTCTCTTGAGGTTTACTCTCCTTCTCTGTGCCGTCTGCCTGGAGATCTGTATTTAAGTTTCTCAAGAACACAGGACTTTTTGTTAGGATTTAGTTAATGCTACTCACATAGAGTATTATTTATTTTTTTATTTTTTTCCTTTATTTTCCTCAATTATTATTATTCTTTTTCTTTGTCACTCCTCCGTTGAAACGTCATACCCGTAGTTACGTACGGACTGGCCCGGGCCGGTGTTCTGTCGATTTCTGCTGCTTTGTCGAAAATTGCAACCGCAGCATAAACCGATAGGTTTGTCTATCGATTCACGCTACTCTTATCAAACTAAAATCATTACAGACGATCTATGTATCGCAACAGCTACATTTGAATGCATTTCAGATACTCACCCTTGACTGTGAATTTTTGACTGTACCTTCTGAGGTTCAGTCTTTGTGACTTATTATACCCAGAAGGGTATATTCCCTCAGAAAGGTAGTTATAAACCTCTTCCCACTTATCTTCCATCGCTACAAAGAGCAAAGTTGTTATTAATAAATCTTTTTAAGAAGGAGGAAAACAAAAATTGTGAATTGATTTTGGACATTTAAAATGTATTCTTCACACCAGTAGGTAGAATTTAGATATGGCTGAACATGTAATGAATTACATCAAATATAGTGCTATGTTACGAGAGTGGCGTATGTGTGTGCGTGGGAATGTCTGTGTGTGTGTGGGCGACGCGTGGCGGTCCCTATAGGGACTTCAAGCAACGACGGTTGAAGGGACGGCTACGGCGGCCGGGCCCGGGCCCGGCCGGGAGTATTATTGGCCCTGCCGGGCCCGGCAGTCCCTATTAGGGACTTTAAGCAACGACGGTTGAAGGGACGGCTACGGCGTTCGAATGACACTTTGCGCACACTTTGCGCATGTTTACATTTCCTGCCGTTGTAGCCCAACTGTCTACTACGGGAGAGCGACTGGTTTGCCGTATTCAATACTACGTTACATTTCAAGCAGGTAATTATACGTTTTTTTATCGTATGTAATACTGTCATTTCGTGTTTATTTGATTCTACCGTTAGCAGCTTTATGGATTATTAGTATATTTGTTAAAGATACCCGCTAATTTGACCGATTTTCATGTTTGTTCATAGATATGTCCTCCGTTGCCCAAGAAGATGCTAGAACACAGTAAGTAACCTTAACGTGAGTTAGCCAGGCTAACGTTGGCTAACGTTGTAGCTAACAAATAGGCTATTCTCAACAGTTTTGATTAGAACTATTTAACAACACCGGTATCTTAACTATTACCTATTTTATATCCAAAACTGTGTAGTTGGTCATATGTTGAAGCTTGGCTAACTAGTTGCCCAAATGTATAGTGCCCCCATGGAATGGACAGAGAGGCACGACACTTTTCTTGCCAGAGAAGTGCTAGTGTCGGAGCCATACCGATTTAAGAAGGGGAGTGTGGACAAGGGGAAGGCCTGGTCTGCAATCGCAGACCGTCTGAATAGTTCCTTGGACCTTTTATTTAGGGTGTCTCAGAGGTCTGTGAGGGAGAGGTTTGCCCTGATCCAGGACAAATTCATTAAAAAGAACAACAGAGATGAGAGGAGTTCAGGGACCTCAATAATCATGACAGAAATAGATCAATTAATTGAGGAGGTAACGGAGAAGGAGAAGGCAGCTGAAGAGACAAGAGGAGTGAATGAAAACAGAGGAAAAATAGAGGCAGACAGGGCCAAAGCAGAGGAGGCTAGGAAGAGGGCCATGGAGAGGATGGGCCAAACGAAAAGGAGGCTGAGTGAGGATGGAGAGGATTGAGAACTCCGAGAATTCACTCCGAGGGTGACCTCATCCGCGTGCTGGACGACGAGGACATCTGCCTGATGACCCGCGAGGGGCGTCGCCAGGCCCGCGGCCACGCCCAGCGCCCCGTCAACCAGTTCCCCTGGGAGCTGTACGTCACGCTGACCTCCGACCTCTCCGTGTACGCCACCGAGGGATGATGACATCGAAAAGATGGTGAGAAGGGCAAGAGATGAGATGTATTTGTAGAAAAGGGAGAGCGAGAGAGAGAGAGAGAGAGAGAGAGAGAGAGAGAGAGAGAGAGAGAGAGAGAGAGAGAGAGAGAGAGAGAGAGAGAGAGAGAGAGAGAGAGAGAGAGAGAGAGAGAGAGAGAGAGAGAGAGGAGAGGAGAGAGAGAGAGAGAGAGAGAGAGGGGCGCCAAAGATAGAAACTGAGAGATGCAAAATTTGTATTAAATTGGAGTTGGTGTACTTCTTGAGGTCAGTGTATTTCAAATATAAAACGTGTTTTGCTTTATATGACTTGCAGCTATGTTCTGTTCTTATCGGTTCAGTGTGCTTGTAAAAGTGTAATACAGCATTGAATGTGTCAAAGAAGATTATGTCAAAGGGAATATAGAGAGTACATTCTCAGGCTAAACTCTGCTTAAAATCAATGTTATATAATACATCCTATAAGATATGTCCTATGATTGACACTTAACCAAGAAAGTTATATTAAAATATATCAAGTGAAATACCAAGTTTTTTCCATGTCACATTTTCTTCATGTATTTTTTCCGTCCTTCCCGCCCCGTCTCACCTGTCAGCGTGTATCAGAAAATGCCACCTGACATCACCTCCATGACCTTTGACCCTTAAGGACGCGCTCTACATTAGCATGCGGTTGTCCCAGGAGCAGACTGCTGCACTGCTAATTATCTCCTTAATGAACATTGTTAATTTCCGAGGAGTTCAGACCACAAAGTCAATGGGACGTGACTGAAAACATAACCTAATTGAGATCGTTAGTTCAGGATTTGTGTTTGAGAAGGAAATGAGTCACCTAAAGGGCGTGAATTTATAGAACTGGCTGTCTGATGTCTGTACTGATTCCTTTATTGGACAGAATGGACAGACCATATTATTGAAGGGAGAAGGAATTACTGTGAAGCAAAATAGAATAAGATATAAATAACCAAATTGTTCTTTGTGAGTGTGCTGATATGTTTGTGTTTCGTCTCTTTTGAAATCCTGTGTGCGCGCGATTGTAACGTTTATGTGTGTAGTTTTTACTAGTACTATCCAACATGTGTGAGGGACGTCTCTGCTGCATTCTAGGTGTTTGCTGCCCACTGCTGGTTGCTGCTGGTTTTGCAAGGTTAATTGGCAGATCCTTTTACCGTTCCTCTAATTGGGAGCATTTTGAACAGATCGTACTTTCACAAGTCTCGCGCTTTTGAAATATCTATAGAGAACCAGGGTGACCTTTCTGGTTGTGTGAAAATTTCATGCCAGAGTAAAACTTTTATCAACACACACACACACACACACACACACACACACACACACACACACACACACACACACACACACACACACACACACACACACACACACACACACACACACGCATACACTGCATACATACGCACACTGATACAAGTGAATACAGATGAGTGGGCGTCTTCAAGGGAGAGATAGATGTGCTTATTTACTGCTGGTCTGTTGAGCTTGTCATTTGATGAAACCATCCATCCTCCTCAACACTGTGTCAGACAGACCATACTCGTCCTCATTTTTACAGACCACACACGTACACAAACACCCTAACACACTCACTCACACACACACACACACACACACACACACACACACACACACACACACACACACACACACACACACACACACACACACACACACACACACACACACACACACACACACACACACACACACACACACACACACACAAATAATCTTTGAAGGAATAAATAAATTCTTAATCTGCATACAAACCTTCCCCACATCACTCACGCTGTTGAGTTTGCCATAGAAGGCTTTCTATATATAGAGGTTTTGCCTAATGAAATCTTTATCTTTGTTTTGTGGTTGAATATAATATTTGATCGAAATGAATACTGTTCGATTTGGGATTTTCTATTAGAAGAACTGGTCTTATTATTTTTCCTCAGTCAAAGTTTAGACAAAAAATGAGGATTAATGGCGAGGCTTGTCTGTCCCTCTGCTGGCCACCCGGGGTCGCCGTTGAGCTGCTAATAATCAGACAGCTGCGCCGTACGCTTTCGTCATGTTCGTTTAAAGTAAATTATTTCCGAAAATCTAGTTGGGATGATCTTGTTTTAAAAATCCACAGTAGTCCTTATCCGTTCATGAAACTATGTACATGTTCATTCCGTCAGAATTGCCCACATTTACGCCAGTGAAGTATCATTTGAAAGCCCTAGTTATCAAATTATATTGTATTGGGTGAGGGTCTGCTGTTAATTATGGATGAGCCGTTTGTTAGCGGCGAAGGCTAATCCAAACACACGATAGGCTCTTGGTTCCTACTAGAAGGCCTATAGAGACAAGTGTCGTGTTTAGTTGATTGACTTGTGAAAATCTGTATTTTAGTTTACGTTACTTTAGTAAATACACATGTGAGAATAGGCATTTTAAATAGAGGATTAAACGACCAGCTATCAAACATGATCCATCGCGGTGACTTTGGGAAAGTTTGTCTTTTGTTGATCAACACTTGTTTATGTTAAATTGTTTCACAAAATGAATGGCAGGGCCTCCGTAATGTCTGATAGGACAAATCACTGGAAAAGGGGTAAAAGTTATCTTATGGTGTGCAGATAAATAGAGCTACCTTAGGTTTTTTAACGGAGGGGGGGTGGGGGGGCATTAACATAGTTGTCTCTGTAGAGAAAGATCAGTCATCAAAGGGCAATGGGGGGCTCTATTTGAGCAGTGCACCCGTTCAGAATGAAAAGAAAAAAGCGTTTGACCGTTTGGCCTGATGACACCCAGATGGCCAGCACAAAAGTTCAATTATGAAACGGGACCAGGGGAAGGACGCGCTAAGAAACACTGTCCCCCTCTAAAACTTGGCCTGGGAACTCTGTGTGAGGAACATTCCCTGTTTGCACGCGCTAGTGTGTGTGTGTGTCTGTCTGTTTTTGCCTGTAAGCATGCGGGTGCGTGTGTGTGTGTGTATCTGTGCGTTTTTGTGTGTGTGTCTGCCCACATGCATGTACGTGTGAATCAATCAGACAGGCCTCTGTGGTCGGGGAGACAGTGGGCATGGACGGGACACTGTGGTGCTTTCGGAGACGCGTACTGACTGGCCGCTCTGTGGTCGGATCCTGCTCTCCAACCGCCACCCCGCCGTCCCCCACCCCACCCCAACCAAGCGCCACTTGGTCTGCTCTGAGAGCCCTCCAGCCGAACCCACAGCCCTGGACCACAGTCCAGCTGACCCCAGTCAAAAGGTAAAGACTCTCACAGAGGGCAAGGCTGACGAGGCCCAATAGATGAAGGGTGCACAAGTAGAGAGTTGGATAGAGAAGATGGATATGTACAGTAGATAGATAGATAGATAGATAGATAGATAGATAGATAGATAGATAGATAGATAGATAGATAGATAGATAGATAGATAGATAGATAGATAGATAGATAGATAGATAGATAGATAGATAGATAGATAGATAGATAGATAGATAGATAGATAGATAGATAGATAGATAGATAGATAGATAGATAGATAGATAGATAGATAGATAGATAGATAGATAGAAGCAGAGTTAACATATTGCTTAAATGGTGATAGATGGGGATAAATTACCTTTATCATCTCATCATTCAACCCAGATTTTTCTGAATTTAAGTTGCAATTATAGTCTTTTGGCCGCATACGAAATGGTGGGTTGAGAAAGTTCAATGACTTGCAGGCTGAGAGCTGGTAGCAAATCTGCTGAGATCGGCTTAGAGAAAATTGCTTTTCTTGTCATACTTGGACATACCTCTCTCTCACCTCCAGCACAAAGTCACACTGAGGTACACTCACTCACTCAAAACTCAAACTTACACGCACTGTGTGTGTGTGCGCGTGTGTGTTTGCGTTTGTGTGTATAGAGTTGTGTGTGTGTGTGTGTGTGTGTGTGTGTGTGTGTGTGTGTGTGTGTGTGTGTGTGTGTGTGTGTGTGTGTCTTTGTGCTTGTCTAGTTGTGTGTGGGGTATGTATTGTGTGTTGATGTGGGGGGGGGTATGTATTTGTGTATGGGGGTGTGTGTGTGGCTGTGTGTGCGTTCATGTGTAGAGTTGTGTGTATGTCTTTGTAGCGGTGTGTGCATGTAGGGGTGTAAAACTAGACAAAGAGGGGAACTAGAATATATCAGCTGTCAAAAATCTGTCTGTCTAGAGACAAAACAAGGACAGAGGAGGAGACAATGTAAGAGACAGATATTTATGAGGGGGAAACACACACACACACATACCCTCACATGCACTCATGCACACACACACACACACACACACACACAAACACACACTAGCACACACACACACACACAAACACACACACACACACACACACACACACACACACACACACACACACACACACACCACACACACACACACACACACACACACACACACACACACACACACACACACACACACACACACACACACACACACACACACTCACTAGCAGGATAACCACCAGACATAGGCCTGGGTGTGTCTTTCTCATGACCAACACAACATAGAATCAATAGACCATTGTAAAACATTGAAAACATTAAGTGAAACACCCACCCACACCCACACTTACAAAGACAAACAAGGGTTTTAAGGTATCAAAATAGACTCCTGGAACCCTCTAGACAGAGTGAAGTGTTAACAGTGCACCTCATTGTTTTGGTTAGGGTGCCGCTATTTCATCACTTAGCACTTTGTCAAAGTCCTACTGTTATGAGCAACGTCCAACCTACTGAGGTGGGAGGTCTGCCTGATGGTCTCTCTCTCTCTCTCTCTCTCTCTCTCTCTCTCTCTCTCTCTCTCTCTCTCTCTCTCTCTCTCTCTCTCTCTCTCTCTCTCTCTCTCTCCTCTCTCTCTCTCTCTCTCCTCTCTCTCTCTCTCTCTCTCTCTCTCTCTCTCTCTCTCTCTCTCTCTCTCTCTCTCTCTCTGCTTGTTCTCTCTGCCTGCTCACCTGTCTGCCATTCTGTACGACCTGTCCGTCCGCTGCCTACCTGTTCTCTCTGCCTGCTCATCTGTCTGCCAGTCTGTGCTGACTGTCTGTTCTGCCTGCCCGCTCGTCTGTGCTGTCTGTCCGTCTGTGCTGCCTGTCTGATCTGCCTGTCTGTGCTACCTGTTTGTTCGGCCTGTCCGTCTATGCTGCTCGTCTGTTCGGCCTGTCTGTGCTGCCTGTCCGTCTGTGCTGCCTGTCTGTTCTGCCTGTTCTGCCAGTCTGTGCTGCCTGTCCTCTCTGTTCTCCATAAACACTCTTCCTCTGTGTTTGAATCTCCTGTCTTTTGTTAAGTTCCCCTGGCTCTCCCAGCGTCCATCAGCCTTATCGCACCAAAATCTGCACGTCATCAAAACCTACTTACCCATAACCTTGCCTGACAAACGAGTCCAAACGCACACCTCTCTGGGCCTCCCTTCCTTTCTCCTCTTTTCGTTCTCTCCTCTCCCTCTCTCTCTTTCTTTATCTATTTTCCCTTGCTGTTAATCCCTCCCCATCTCTTTCCCTCTATCTCTCTCTTTCTCTATCTCTCTCTCTCTGTGTCTCTCAGCATGTTAAATGAAGACAGTGGGGAGTGAGCGATGGATGCTTGGTGTTTGATCTGGCAGGCAGGATGTTCGGCACAGGCTGTAATCAGGGAGTTGTCTGCGTTTGTCCTCGATAAATAGCACAGAAGATGCTTTACGAAGGGTGTATTTTTTTTTAGTTGCTAGTTTGTTCTGTAGCATTACATCTGAAGCCATTCATTTGGGAGCCAAATGCACGGGCTTGAGTCAATGCACGTGTGTTTATGGTCGTTGCCGGGTTTCACTGTGCAGTCGGTCCATGTGTGCTCATGGTAATGTTTACTTATTGTTAGTTTTATCTAGAGTTAGTGAGCCGCTGCCATTGACCATTGAATAATAGAAGCCAAGCTCCTGTTCGTGTGAGGGGAAAATACTTTTAATGACTTTCTGAAAATGCCCAATGGGACCCGAATAACAGCTCCTTCAAAACGCATGGCGGTTACAACGCAACGAGATTGTAGCTTGTCTTCAGACACAGACAAGTCGGCACTGCTTTATACACTGTGTTTTCTGCTCACATGGACAGGAGCTTGCCTACCGGATCTCTGCAAGTCAATGAAAGGGGGGCTAAGGGAAAGCCCATGCTTACCAAGCATTCTCCCCTACAATGATTGATTTGCAATCAAACAACTCGTCTGAATCTTGCTAAGACAAGGCCCAACGGCAATTTATGATATCCTGTCGTATCCCTTTAAACCATTTCGGAGAAAAAGGCTATTCTTAATAGATGCCGGTAATTTCCTCATGCATATTCATGAAATCAATGCTGTCTATGCCACAAGAGCGCCCTGCTACTCCAGCTATGTTAAACGGAAGCAGCATTGCTCTCTCTCCAACACAGCTTTGGTGCAGCTCATCATGCGCGCAGTGGTTCTGCATTGGCAGCCCGTTCGGAGATACACTTGACCTCTGTGTACTCGGAGGAGACGAAACGAATCGCTCTCATAACAGCGGCTATCAGAAGGGGCAGATAGCGCTTGTTTTCTCAACACAGCCCAGCGCAGAGGGGAGGGAGGCCTTGTGTGCCCCGGTTAAGAACGCTCTTAACTGTGTTTCCTCTGCACCTCTGATGGCATCTGTGTTATTATATCTATGTGTGTGTGTGTGTGTTCGTGTGTCATCTCTCTCTCGCGTTCCCTCCATCCTGCTCACATCTGGACGGGTGCAAAACAGCTGTCTGCAGGGGTTACTGTGGGGAATTAAATCCTGTCCTTAGACACACTCTCACACTCACATACACACAAGCACCCTGTGTAGACATGCTCCCCTCCTCTAACATGCATAACTATCAAACTGTACCTTCCATGTCTGACCATGCTTGCAGAGAAACGTGTGTTTGGCCTCTGTTTACCTTCCATCAAAAAGGCCAATTTATTTCCTCCCTCCACCCTCACATCCATTTGTGTGTAAGTGTGGGTGTGTGCATGATAAGGTGTGCGTGCGTGTGTGTGTGTGTGTGCGTGTGTGTGTGTGTGTGTGTGTGTGTGTGTGTGTGTGTGTGTGTGTGCACCCTCACATCCATTTGTGTGTAAGTGTGGGTGTTGTATGTGTGTGTGTGTGCGTGTGTGTGTGTGTGTGTGTGTGTGGTGTGTGTGTGTGTGTGTGTGTGTGTGTGTGTGTGTGTGTGTGTGTGTGTGTGTTGGGGGCTTTTGTACGTGAAAAAGTGTAAATGTGAGTGTGCTTGAGCATGAGAAAGTGTGTAGATATGAGTGGTGTGTGTGTGTGTGTGCTTGAGCGCATGAGAGAGTGCGTAGACGTGAGAGTGTGTGTGTGTGTGTGTGTGTGTGTGTGTGTGTTGTGTGTGTGTGTGTTGTGTGTGTGTGTGTGTGTTGTGTGTGTTGTGTGTGGTGTGTGTGTGTGTGTGTGTGTGTGTGTGTGTGTGTGTTCATGTGATGGACTGCAGGTCCATATATAGCTCCACAGGAGTGATGAGTCCTGTGTGTAAGCTGATTAATCTTCTCAGCAGAGACCCGCTGCTGAGCACTGATAATTATGGGATGGGCGGCTAATGGGAAGATAAAGCCCCAATGTATCACACTGTCAGGGGAGAGAGAGATGGAGAGACAGAGTCTGGGGAGAGAACTTTAGAACTTTTTGGTTTCTAAAGTTTCTGCACCTTTGGCCACAATCAGCTACTGCACAGAGCCTATTAAAACCAACGAGGCAAGGATAATTAGTTAATTATCTTTTGGAGGACAATCAATACCCTGAAAAACTTGTCTTATCTTGAGTGCACTCTCGTTCTCTCAGTATCTCTCTCTCCCTCTTTATGCTTCCTCACTCTCTGTCTCTCTCTCACTCTGAGTCTCACTCCCTGTCTCTTTTCTCCCTCTCCCTTTTCCTGCGTACTTCACTGCACTGTAAAAGGGGAATAGCAGTGACGCTAAAACGCATATGCTGATAGCATTTGTTAGGTTTCGCAATACTGATGAGTCCTCCACGCGCAATAACGCCGAACTGTGTGCAAAGGGAACCCGAGCTTTCTGCGACCCGTGTTTGAATGCATGGCGGGGAAAGTCGGTCACATTAATAATCCTGCAAACGCAGCGGCACCGTTAGGCCCTAGGCTCAATCCTAGAGGCTCAGTGACCTGTCGGTGACCGCCACTTTAGGCCTTAACATGAACCTCCCACGACCTTCCTGCAAACAACCACCCTGGCCTGTACTCCAAGCCAATTATGGCTCATTATCTGACGAATGCACATTCATCACTGGAGACGGGCCGCCTTCTGTGACTAAACGCCAAAATTGATCTTATCTCCAAAAATTACAGGCAACCCCGGCCCTGCCTTCGCTAAACCCCGCCCAAGTGGCAAAAAAACAACAACACCAGAGAAAAAGGTTGTTGTCTCTAGATTCATGCTGGCGACTCGGTTGATGGAAGGTCGATGGAAAAAGTGAAAAGTTGCATGTGAGCCCCGTGCTTTCCGATGACAGAGCGATTATGGGAGAACACTTCCTCCTGCGTGCGCTGAGCGTGATGGACACGAGTGCGACGCGGGGGAACGCCCGTCAACGCCACGCGGTGGCGTGTCCTCGGGTTCCAGACCCCTCCTGTAGGGCGGACAGAACAGAGATGGATGGCAGTGTAGTTCGGTCTGAGTGCTGGCCAATGAGAGGGAAGGGAACAGACAGGGAACGTTGACAGAGGACAATATAGGGAGTGTAGCAGAGAGGGACATGGTGTGAGGACGGGGGAAGGACACGGGGATGGGTGTGGGAGGGAGAGGGGGGGGAGGATGAGGAGAAAATCCAGGCAGTGTGGCTGGGTATGAACTGTGCTAAAATGAAGAAGGCAATGGCGTCCTGGATAGGAGAGAGAGAGAGAGAGAGAGAGGGAGACATCCATTGGCAGTGAGAGGGGAGGAGGGTCGATAGGCCGATGTCATAGATATCGAGTGGGTCCAGTCGATACATACTGACTGTACTTTGATGATGTTAATGTAGAAGGGTGAGAAGTAGAATTAGAAGGGTTCCCTGTCTATATGAATTCAAAGAGTTGACCAATGTTTGTGCTATCGGAGGAGAAAGGAAAACTTGATAACTTGATACATCACTTTATTTATAAAAAATGTAATATACAGTGGACGACGGTTTTCCGTGCGATTCTTTTTTCCGTAAGATTTTAAACCATGACAGAAGTTTACTGGCATTGTTTTATGGTTGTCCTCCCGTGTGCGAGTGATGGAGTGAGAGAGTGAGTGATGCCATTATCTGTGTTTATATTGGCATTTAAGATTCACCTAAGGGACCAATAGGCATGCCCTATAGTTTGACAAATGGACCATAAGTTTTGTTATTTAATAAATTCATGTTCTGTTCACCTTTATGCTTTTGTCTCTTGTGTTTTATATATTTTGAGTGCTTAACCAGCACTTCTATAAATACCAGCATCTTATGCTTTTAAATTACCCATTACCCAGAACAAAATGAATAATTTTCTGTTTGTGTGTGTGTGTGTGTGTGTGTGTGTGTGTGTGTGTGTGTGTGTGTGTGTGTGTGTGTGTGTGTGTGTGTGTGTGTGTGTGTGTGTGTGTGTGTGTGTGTGTTGTGTGTGTGTGTGTGTGTGTGTGTGTGTGTGTGGTGTGTGTGGTGTGTGTGTGTGTTGTGTGTGTGTGTGTGTGTGTGTGTGTGTGTGTGTGTGTGTGTGTGTGTGTGTGTGTGTGTGTGTGTGTGTGTGTGTGTGTGTGTGTTGCTTGTCAGTGAACTTGGACAATGCTGGAATTTGTGGCATGCAGATATGACTTCCTGTGTTTTATACTGGT
>OLKM01000351.1:129324-131824 GCA_900291075.1 Melanogrammus aeglefinus | reverse complement strand
GTGTGTGTGTGTGTGTGTGTGTGTGTGTGTGTGTGAGTTTGCGTATGTGTGTGAGTGTGGATATGTGGGTGTGTGCGGGTGGGCAAGCGTGCATGCCTGTGTGTGTGTGCGTGTGTGTGTTTATGTGTGTTACTGTGTGTGTGTAGGGGGGGGAGTGTGTGTGTGCATATGTGTCTGTTGAGTGTGGATATGTGTGTGTCTGTGTGAGGTTGGGCGAGCGTTCATGCCTGCATGTGTGTGTGTGTGTGTGTGTGTGTGTGTGTGTGTGTGTGTGTGTGTGTGTGTGTGTGTGTGTGTGTGTGTGTTAGTGAGTTTGTATATGTTTGTGTGTGTGTGTCACTTTTTGTGTGTGTTTGCAGGTATCTGTGCATTCATTGTATGTGTTTGTGTGGGGGATTTACTGTGATTAACAGGTACATCTGGATGCTTAAGCATGCAAAAGCCTCTAAGGCACAGTCACACCTAGACTGTTAAAGTTTCAACTGAACACACACACACACACACACACACACACACACACACACACACACACACACACACACACACACACACACACACACACACACACACACACACACACATAGACGCATGCACACACACACACACACATCACACGCATAGACGTCAGACACACACACACACAACCACACCCCACACACATACACACACTAGCACGCCACACACACACACACACACACACACACACACACACACACACACACACACACACACACACACACACACACACACACACACACACACACACGCACACACACACTCAATAGCAACCTTACCATAATTGCACAATATACAACAATAGCAGTTAGTCATCAGGAGCAAATTGATCAAAGCAATACAATAAAGGCAAACTTAATCTCACGGTGAGGTGACTGGCTTTACAAACGCCCTCGCTGCAATAACAGAGAGATTATACAGCCGCCGGTGAATAGCGTGTTCTGAGGACGTCCCGTTGGACAAAGCTGTAATGGCACTCTGTCTCTTTCCTGAAACCCGTTGGTCAGCGTCAAAGTATGCATTTGTCATGTCAAACGCTGAACAACGTCTTTCAGACATCAAGGGATCGGAGCTCCTTTATTGTTCTTGGGGGGGGGTAATCCAAGCCCTTCAACTGCCCCAGCTTATGTTTCAATCTCTCTGTCTCTGTAACACTCAGTGGCTTGTGTCTTCAGACATGCGCCCCGAGCCGTTGAAGTCACCAGTGACGTACCTGAAAACTCTTCTGGACGTCTCCCATAGGTCGGCCCTGGCCGGGTTTACTGTCGGTCATCCAGGCACGGAACGGCGCTTGTGCAATGGGGGTGGGGTGGGGGTGGGTGGGGGCAGGGGGGGAAACTGCCAAACATGCTGTTTTTTTTGGGGATGGTGGCACTTTTTGGTGTCGCAATATTCCGAGTTATTTTATCACATTGTCAAGAAAACAATGAGTTCCCCTCGACGGGCCCGCCGCTTTCCCCTCCTGGGGGGAGAACAACTCGTCCATCATCCATCAGGGCATTGACCTGACAGCGGGCCGCAGAGTGAAAGTAGGAGGGAAACACAGGGGGAAGAAGAAGGAAGTGAAGAGGAGCCGGCCCGGCGGGCAGGCACTACGCTTCCCTTTTACGGCAACCGCGCATATATAAATAGAAACGTGACACACGACACAGGACCGCAGAGCCGGCTCCCGTGAGACTAGTTTGTCGTAGGCCTGACTGTAGTACGTAGGCCTGATAGCAGTACGTCGGCCTGGCTGTAGCACGTAGGCCTGGCTGTAGAAGGACAGTATGAAGAATGGGGAACCCTGAGCTAACACCCACTGGTGTGTGTGTGTGTGTGTGTGTGTGTGTGCGAGTGTGGGAGGTCTGGTGATTTTGCTAGATAGTGGTTCAGAATAGGGTGACAGGAGTTTGGCCTGCCACCCACTGTGGACATGGTTTAATTGATGCCCCGCCCTGTGAAATAGATAGAAAAACGGCTTCAGCTACAGGCAAAAACAATCCTTCCTTATTTGCATATAATACGTTGCACCTGGAAAGTGTAGGCATGGCTGTTTGTGTGTGTGAGTGTGTGAGTTGTACACATTGTCCTGCAGTGAGCTGATAGTCCCGATTGTCATAATAAGCTATCCGCTTTGGGGGGATTTAGACCAGGGGTCTCAAAGTCGCGGCCCGGGGGCCAATTGAGGCCCGCCGGACAATATTTTGTGGCCCCCTACTTGACCACAAAGGTTAGTGTTAGTGTGTTGTTGTCAAACACACATTTTTGCTGCGTGGCTTGCTACGCTTTTTTATCACTTGTGATAGGGGGACCAGATGTCCCGGTTTTGCCGGGACATCTGGTCCCAACAAAAGCCAAAGGACGCTAAAATGGCACGGTTTCCACCAACCGCTATGAAATGTCCCCTGTTGTCAGCGGTTACATAGCCAACGTTATCTCATTATAGCCCAATCATTAACTTAGATTGGTTCAGTTGTGCTTCTTTTTTTTGGGGAATACTTGA
>OLKM01000351.1:99324-119324 GCA_900291075.1 Melanogrammus aeglefinus | reverse complement strand
AACATGTTGTCAATCTACACACACAATTTACTTCCACCATTCTGTTTACCCAACACCTTTAATGAGTACATTGCCAGAGGCTTTCTATGTCCGGGCGCATTACCAGGGCGTTATAAAGCAATTCAAACACCCTTAAGGAATTACACACACCCTTCGAGTACTACGCACACCATTAGAGTGGTACGCACATCCTTAGAGTACTGCGCACACCCTTAGATTACTACGCACACCCTTAGAGTACTACGCACAGCCTTAGAGTACTACTCACAGCCTTAGAGTACTACTCACAGCCTTAGAGTACTACTCACACCCTTAGAGTGGTACGCACACCCTTAGAGTACTACGCACAGCCTTAGAGTACTGCTCACACCCTTAGAGTACTATGCACATCCTTAAGGTCAATTTCCATCAAAACCGTCACGGAAGCGGCACGGCAGTAAAACGGTCGCTGAAGACAAAAGAAACCATTATAGTCAATGAAGGCTATTCGACTGGATACGGTCGCGGCACGGCACGGAACCATCCCTAAACCGGCACTTCGTTCATGAAACTTGCCTCTTCTTCTTTTGAAGGTTGCCGATTCGCAGCCGTGTCTCAGAACCCTTTTACAGCCAATCAGTTTGCATTTGCTCATGAATATTCATGAGCTCACATCGACCAATGTGCAATTCACTAACAGAGTATTGTAACATTATACAGTCTGTCTATGGTATCAATAGCTAATCAGTGGCAAAGAAGAACTGAAAGTCTGCGTCGATGCCTCGTCTATTCTCTAATCGCAAGTCCAGTGCCGCGAGCGGACCACGACGTTGCCATGACATCTAGAAATCATACCGTATTTTATGGGTTATATATATTATTATTATTATTATTATTATTATTATTATTATTATTATTATTATTATTATTATTATTATTATTATTATTATTATTATTATTATTATTATTATTATTATTATTATTATTATTATTATTATTATTATTATTATTATTATTATTATTATAACTTTATTCAAGACACAGGAAGGTCCATAAAGATGCAACCCCTACATATTGTGTAGTGGTTGATTATAACTCGTGAATAATATTGTATGAATCATTCTAATAATTTTTACAATTCATATATTATAATATATCGTTTTAAGCCATCAGCCGGAACGAGTCCGGAAAGCCTCTACTGGGGATGGCAGTACGGAACACAGCCGCTTCGCTGCCGTGGCACTTCCGTGACGCTTCAGGTGGAAGCTACAACGTACTACGCACACGCTTAGAGTAGTACTACTCAAACCCTTAGAGTGATAGTCACATCCTTATGCCGCGTTTCCACTGCAGGGTGCGGTACGCTTCGGTTCGCAATAGTGCGGTAAGGCTTGCGTTTCCACTGCCAAAAGTGGGCGTGACCCGGACTGAGCCGTACTCGTTTTGCCCTCGTCTTCAGTACTCCTCCGTTGGGGTACTGAGACGCCTGAAAGGGTGCCGGAAAATTCGAGCTACACACCCCCTCGTTTGATTGGTCAACAGAATCGTCACTTCCGGGTGACGCGGGGATCAAACAAACAAACAGTAGCCTGCGTTCACACCAAACGCGACATTTGTCGCCTGTTCGTGTGTCGCCGAAGTTTTGTCCCGCCACAAATCATAATCTGTCACTGTGCAAGTGTCAAATTTGTCGCGCAACAACACGATAACCACCATTGCCTTGTCTTTACCTTTTGTGGAAGAGGGAGAGACGTCGGAGGACCCGACACAGTCTATTCATAATATTGTAATGACCACGGAAGAGGCAGTGAATGAAGTATTGAATAGACAGAGATTTATTATGGGCCTACCTAATAAACCATTGGAACACACAAGACCGGAAACCATAGCAACGCCGGTAAACAAACCCCGAGAAGCCCAATCCCTATGAGAGCTCCCCACGCTACGGCCATCCGGAGGCGCACAGAGCTTTTGGCCGTGATATTATATATACAATTATATTATATACTATTATATATAGAGCTCCGGGAATCACAAACGGCAACAATCACTTTTCTCCTCCATGCTGCAGTTCACCCCGGACTGCACTGCACTGAGTTTGACGGTGGAACGCTGAGAATATGTCTCGTAAAACGCTTGCTTGGGCGAACAAGGAGGTGGAGACGTTCCTCTGCCTTCTCCTCTGCGCTGCTATGAAGTCACGATGTTTACGTAGCTGCCGCGGCGATCGACATCCGGCCTACCATCAAGGGTACTGTTTGGCGGTGGAAACGCGACCTCGGAACTGAGCTGGGCTATACCGCCCCCTCCCTACCGGACTGAGGCGAACCGAACCGTACCGCACCCTGCAGGGGAAACACGGCCTTAGAGTGATACACACACCCGTAGGGTACTTTCCACCCTGTTCAGAGGGAAAGGTATAAGGGCCTCACCCGTCTACATGATGATGGCCCGCATGGCCTTCTTGCTGATGCGTTTGCGGTTCTTCCTCCTGCGCCGGGGCGCTGCCGGCCTCCTAGGGGTCCGCGGGGCCGTGGACGGGGGCCGGCGGGTCGGACCCTCCAGGGAGACCACTGGGAGAGGCACAGAGAGAGAGGTCTGGGTCATTTATTGTCCATTGGGATTGTCAGAACATTTTCTAATTCTTAAAGGGGACATGTTATACCAGCCGGTGTGAGTGTGATTAGCCTTACAAGCCGTTTCGAAAATCGGCCCCTTATGACATCACAAGTGGGCGTGTCCAGCTAGATCTGTGCTGGATAGATCAGTCTACCGGCCTACCGAGTGGACTGAAGTAAACGTTGCTCCTCTATCCAGCACAGATCTAGGTGGACACGCCCACTAGTGGTTTCAGAAGGGGCAGATTTTCAAACGGCTTGTAAGGCTAATCACACTCACACCGGGTGGCATAACATGTCCCCTTTAAGAATGGAAAACATGACATTGAAAACAACGTGCAACTATTTAAAGGAAGGAAATCGGTTGATTTTTTTTGTGTTTTCTGGATAAATTTCTGGCTACAAAGTGTTTATCTCCACCCCCATTTAAGGCCACCAAGACAATATAATATAATACATGCTTAGACACACACCCACACACACATGCTGTAGTACCTGCTTTAGACGCGGTGGGCTTTGGTCTGTGCTGGGGAAGGTGGTCTGCGGGGTGAGGGTGAGGAGGGTGTGGTTCTCTTTGTACAATCTCAAGAAGCTTCTGTCGCCTCTCCTCCTTGCTGAGAGCAGGCCCCCCATCCGGCACTCCAGAGTCCTTATCCTGTCGCCGATTGGCTGGAACCACGACACCCTCCTCGCTATTGGTCGACCCGCTTTCCTCCTTGTCAGATCCTTTACTATGATTGGCCGAACCAGTCTCTGTCTGTCGGTCATTGTCGACCCTGACGTGTTCCCCACTGGCCACCTGTAAGGCCGGCTCCTTCTGATTGGTGCTGGCCGGTGAGGGGGTGGGGTTCCGTTCTGGCCTGTGATTGGCCAGCCACGTGGCGCTGCTGGGCGGCGTGGAGGCGGAGTCCCCCTGGAAGGAGTTGAGCCTGTACTGCGTGCTGGCATCAGGCCTCTGGCCGTACTGGGGGTACTGGGGTTGGCGGGGGTGGTGGGGGTGGTTGTGGTGCCTGGGTGGCAGGGGCTGCTGATGATGCCCGTCCCGGGCCCCCCCCTCGGAGCCGCTGCCCGGAGGGGGTCCTATGTCCTTGGAGCCCTGGGGGCCCAACCCTCGGGCCCCCGCCCACACCAGGCCGCCTCCGGCCCCTTCGGTGACGGGCCGCGTGACGGCGGCCCCTGCTGCCAGGGTGTAGAGCGGGGGTGCGTGGTGGTCCCCCGGGCCGGGGGTCCAGCGGGCCAGCTGGGTGTAGCCCCCCTGGGGCCACTGGCGGGTGGCCGGGGGCTCACGCTCCTCCACCGTCTGGAACTGCTGCTGGTTGTGCTTCTGGTCGTCGTGACGATGGAGCTCAGCCTTGGAGGTGGCGCTCTTGGGGGGCGTGGCATGGGGCTGGGGAGGGCTGGGGCAGGGGCTGGGGCAGGGGCTGGGGCTGGCTGGCTGGGGGGCAGGATGGCACGGGGGGGGGCCCGGAGCTGACACCTGCAGCTCAGGTGGTCCTCCACGGAGATGATGGCCTTCTCAATCTGAGCCTTGGAATTCAGGTACTGAATCTTTACCACCTGGAGCGGGACGGGGGGACAGGCGACACCCATTTAGTGTGTGCACTCATGTGCGTGTGTATTCCTGTGTGTGTGTGTGAGTGTGTGTGTGTGTGCGTGTGTATTCCTGTGTGTGTGTGTGTGTGTGTGTGTGTGTGTGTGTGTGTGTGTGTGTGTGTGTGTGTGTGTGTGTGTGTGTGTGTGTGTGTGTGTGTGTGTGTGTGTGTGTGTGTGTGTGTGTGTGTGTGTGTGTGTGTGTGTGTGTGTGTGTGTGTGTGTGTGTGTGTGTGTGTGTGTGTGTGTGTGTGTGTATTCCTGTGTGTGTGTGTGTGCGTGTATTCCTGCCTATGTGTGAGTGTGTTTGTACCTCAAGGTCTCTGGTGCTCGTGATGGTGGGGACACAGTGCATTATCTGGGAGTTGCAGCAACCAGAGCAGCGCTGCACCTCCACACACGGCGGCCACAGCATGAAGTGGGCGTTGCTGAGGTCGTGCATGGCCCGGGTCACTTCCTGTACCTCCGTCCGTACCTTGCACTCCGCTATGACCGCCTTCGGGGCCTCACCTGGAGGGAAGAGTGTTCGGTTTAGTGAATGAGAACGAGACCAACTTAAAGCAGGCTGGAATACAAAGGGACAGACCGACACAGTGACACAGTTAGACCGACGAAAGCGTATGGTGCATGGCACGAATGAGTGGTCCTTACTCAGACTCCTGGTGAATCTCCCAGTGTGATGGTCAGATGCGTCCCGCTCTTCTTCCTCCCCCTCTATAAGATGATGAAGGTAGCACAGCCAGAGGGACAGTGAGGAGACAGAGAGGAGATTTTTTTTTCAATGAATGAAATGGAAGCAATGTGAATGGCATTCATAATCGTCGGTTGTTCGCTGTGAACTTCTGCATTTTGTGACACATGGTAATGCTGCCATGGCGACGTGTTTCCAGCAGCGCCGAGTCATTGTTCAAAGCACGGAGGAACCTCCCTGCCCTTCTCCTCAATAAAACAATTACTGCTCTTTTTTTGCCACATTTTTTCTCTGCGCCCCCTAGCTACGCGGAGAACAGAGACAAGTTAAATATAGCCTGTGTGTGTCTATGAAGTCCCGCTCCATCGCTCTCTAGAGCTAATTATATTCAGGCTGAAGTGGCTCTTTTTAAATTACAACCTGTGTGTGTGTGTGTGTGTGTGTGTGTGTGTGTGTGTGTGTGTGTGTGTGTGTGTGTGTGTGTGTGTGTGTGTGTGTGTGTGTGTTGTGTGTGTGTGTGTGTGTGTGTGTGTGTGTGTGTGTGTGTGTGTGTGTGTGTGTGTGTGTGTGTGTGTGTGTGTGTGTGTGTGTGTGTGTGTGTGTGCTTGTGCACCAGGGTACAGTTAGTACCCGATTAGCATACAGCATCGTTTAGCAGCTCGTTAATGTAAATTTGAAGTCCTGGTGCGCAGGGTCGTTATGGCAAAACCCAAGTCTAGAGAACTCCTCATGTAGAACTCATGCAGCATGAGGTTAAGGGAGAGTGCGTGTGTGTGTGTGTGTGTGTGTGCGTGCGTGTGCGTGTGTGTGCTTGTGTGCGTGTGTGTGTGTGTGTGTGTGTGTGTGTGTGTGTGTGTGTGTGTGTGTGTGTGTGTGTGTGTGTGTGTGTGTGTGTGTGTGTGTGTGTGTGTGTGTGTGTGTGTGTGTGTGTGTGTGTGTGTGTGTGTGTGTGTGTGTGTGTGTGTGTGTGTGTGTGTGTGTGTGTGTGTGTGTGTGTGTGTGTGTACCTGTGAGTTCTCCGGCCTCTAGCCTAAACAGATGCCTGAGGTCATCGAAGGTGGAGATGGGGCTATTCCACACCAGGTCCACCAGGTAGCTGGGTAGGGGGTCGCCCTGGAGCAGAGACACAGAGAAGGGATTATTAATCACCAGCCATTATAATAATGTCTTGATAAGCTTTGCCAAGCTCAATATTGTTGGTGTCATGCTCCAAACGTTAAAGATACAGAGGGATACAGACAGACATATAGACCGACAGAGATCAATAGACCTGGGTTGTATTATATTGTACATAGAACTAGATAAACTGCAGGAAGTGAGGAAGACAAAGAAAAACACCTTTGTAACGACTTTATTCAACACCGCAGCCGATAAACATTGCGCTCCTCCAAAGGGATAGCCTGAGGTCATGGTTCACAACTTGGGGTTGTGGTAGGTCATGACGCACAAATGATAATCACACTAATCTAAAGTCTGATGGCAAACGAGAACAAATCAGGGTGAACATTGGTTTATTTAGCTTTACATTGATTTACTATTGCTTGGGGGCTGGAACTGTAGCCGGTTTTTCAGATCCACACCGAAACCTCCATCTTGCAGTGGGAAATCAATTCTTCTGAAGAAGAACACATCCCTGACAGCACAAGAAGCACTGGGCAGCGGAGCCCTCTCCGGCCCAGGCTCTATGCGCTCTACCCCTGAGTTTTGGCCTGGGTCAGACCATACGTTTAGGGTTCCTCTCTGCCTCTCTGCGGGGACACACTCCTAAGCCCCGTCTGTTGTTGTGTCTGACATCTCTTTCTTCTTCAGGTTGTGATTGGAGAGCAGCAGCAGCAGCAGCGAAGGAAGGAAGCAAGCACTAAGCGAGGAAGGAATAGTCTTCGCTCTTTCCATCCCATGACACAACTTCTTCATACCGCTTCTCAAAAACGAGAGGGTGTTTGCACTTTTTCACAGCGAAAGAGGAACCGTGTGAGCACAGAGAGAGACGGGGAAGAGAGAGATGAGGGAGACGAGGAGACCTTTGTTTCCCCTCAGAGCGCCGTACCGTTCATAAGCTCCTCCCCCAGAGCCGTTCAGCTGTCAATCAGACCGACGGCGAGAGCGGCCCACAGATGGAGTGACAGATGAGCACTGATAGTTCCTCGTATTCCGCCACATCCAACAGACCCTTGCTCCAGTTTCACTTCCTCCTTGGGAGGAAACAACGGCTGTGATTGGTGGTCCTGTTGTAACTATGCAAAGACGGTCGCTGTCACCGCTGTATCTATCAAAACACTGGCGTGTTGAAGCTGTGGGGGAGCCGACGCTCTCTCCCTTTTACTCCCAATCTCTCTCTCTCTCTCTCCCTCTTAACAAATGATCTCTATCTCTCGCATTGCGAGTTCAGAAGGTGCTGCGTCGGCACGGTTGCGTCGCGTGTCATTGAGCGACATTCAAAGACTGCGCCTTCCGTGATTCCACGTTCACTCTCTCTCTCTCTCTGAGTGGAGGTGGCTGCGTAGGGCCGCTGCCCTCTCCTCCACCCCTCTCCTCCACCCCCGGTCTTGACTCTGTGACTCTTCTTTCAGTTTCCTTACTCCCTCTCTCTTTCTGTTTATCCGGTCCCTTTTGTCGTCCAAATTCCTCCCTCTCGTCCCATGTTGTCCTTGTCTCGCTTCTTGAGGGGAGGGATGCTGAGTTTTGTGATGAGGTTTCACGCTGTGTCAAACTCTGGTTGTGCACCGCAGCCCACCACATCAATGTTGTGCTTGGCTAATGGTTACGGGCCTCAGTTCTTCAGTGGGAGTAACGACACGCCCGTTTCTGGGCTTCTTTCTTTTTTTTTTATGTCAAGCAGATTCATACCACAGAACTTTGATCTGGAATGAAGACCGTTTGATGACATTAAGCTAACTTACCTAATCAATCAATGTTCAACAGTTCTCTTCAGCCAAGGTGAAGCAATATTGACGTGATATTTATTAACATAGCCATGTTAAGCCATAACCATCTAAACCGGAATGCATACCGTATAATTATCAGGGAAAAGCTGAAAGACCAGACATGACGGGAGTGGATAGATAGTAGGGGTGGACTCAACTGACCCTGTTTTTGTCTGTTAAGCTAAAGCTTAAGACTGAAGGGACGGTATGGATGCTTTGGACCACACAGACTGTCTGTACCTACATTCTTTGTGGTCCAGGTAGAGAAATATGTGCAGAATTTATGAATAAATAGTTTAGTTGTCTAACGGCACTATATTGGGCTTTTGAAATTGAGAAGGGAGGGAAAGAAATATCTGAGAAATCCAGCGGTCTGCTACAAGCCATAGTGTTTCCAATGAGTGTTGCTGTGTCTGACCCAGGACTGTGGACGATGGGGGTGAATAGGTTAGAGTAAGGCTTCTTGTAACTCAAGAACCGACTGAAGAAGCAGCCAGAGTGTATTCAAGGAGGTAAGCCGCATATTGGAGGTGCCATGTTAAAATCAACGATCATGACGATGCTCACAGGATCATCACTCTCCTCAACACAACCTAAAACATGCTAACAATGCTAATGAAGCGCTAACGCTAGCATAATGAGGGTAGCACTGCGCTGCCCTGCCTCGCTCGTATTCCCTCGCTCGCTGCTCAACTCTCCATCCTCTTCAACGCCGTCTCCTCTCTCCCACCCCCCAGCCCCCTAACTCTTTGTTTGTGTGCCAGGTGGGCGTCCTGAAGGACACCTGTTTGACTTTCACAGACCATTGGCTGACCCAGTTAGGTAAACACACACAGGAGCACACCTTGATGCATAACCACTTTCAAAGTCGGCCCACCATGTCCTGATAATTACACACTTGTGCACGCGCAAACACACACACAAAGGCATAAACACACACACATACACACACACAGACACACACACACACACACACGTTTGCTTCAGATGTCTCTGCAAGCTATAATTAAATGCTGCAAAAGCCACTGGTCAGACACACACATACACATACACATCTCAGGCCCAAGTTGCATGCTGATAGCCACACAAATCCCTCACACAAACCACACACACACACACACACACACACACACACACACACACACACACACACACACACACACACACACACACACACACACACACACACACACACACACACACACACACACACACACACACACAGGCACATGTTGCATGCACATGTAAAACAACGCACACATGCACAAACCCACTTGCCAAATCCCAAATGCACTAACCCATGCAGTGTTTGAGAAGGGTTTGACAGGGACGTGCAGAAAAAAAGGCAGTTCAAAGTGACGGCTGCAGAAGTCTTATTGCTAGCAGTCGAGAGACAGGAGTTGATGACAAGCTAATGATAACCATAGCACAGAAATGCTAAATCATTGTCGATCTTACAAGAACTCAATGCCTTCCTGACATGTTTTACCCTCATGTAAAGACATACACAAACCACACAGACAGGGGCCGCGGACGGAGAAAGGAATGTTTCTGAAGCAAAGTCAAAAGTGATGCAATGTTGTTTCATGGGCCACTGAAAACATATACACACACCCACATCATTGTTTAAGCCTAAGGGCACAAACAGGTTAAAAAATATTGAAATTGTAGGGTCCATAATTGTAATGTATAGAACTTATTGTTCTTATCTCATAATCTTTGTACTGCTTGGGGGATAACCCGTAATTGTATTGTGTCATGACTCATGTCCTAGCCATACATTTAAAATTTACACATTTTATGTAAGTACTGACAGCAATTGCTAAAAACAAATAGGATAATTTCATAGACATTAGCAGATCAAGGCAGACGACATATATAGCAACAACAACGTTATGTGTCACTCATTTGATATCCTTTGATGGTTTGTAATGTTTGTCGTTGTTCGTAAGCAGCTCTTAGGACCTTGTTTTGTTTGGAACTCTTTTAACACCGATAGGCTTTGCAGAGAAAGGCTTGGAATTTAAGTCAAAGACAAAGTTAGGTTTATTGTCAATTCCAACAAATGTACAAGACAAATAGAATAATCTAAATTGTGTTTGTCTCTGACCTCTGTCTTTGTTTCTGCCATACAGAAATAGGGACATTATACGACACTACCATGCGAGGTCTTGGGCCACTCTCCCAGAAAATAGTCACATAGTTTCATAGATTTCATTCTAATGTATTCTAGTAATGTTTTATCGCAAAATAAAAAACAGATGGAACATTGTTGACTCATGTTATATAACTGTCGTCTCTATACCAAAATGTATTGACATACGTTAGCTTCTTGTTTTCTTTGTCCTTCTCCCTATCATTGCATTGTGTCACGATCCGATTAGTAACTATCATCTAACCATTAGCCTGCAGACAACAATCCCCATCTCACCACATGCGTTATGACTAGTGACTAGTCGTAAAATATTGACTAGCGACTGTAATGCTTGGATGTGGATAGTGAATTCACATCCAGACTTTACAGACGATCACGTCACCCAGCCACGGAAATAGAAGCGGCAGATCAGGACTTTATCCTAATACAGGAGAAGGTTGTCTGTCTCCGGCATGAAAAACAAGTAGAGTGACATGGAAAACCGGGAGTCTCCCGGGAAAAATGGTGAGGGGCTGGCAAGTATTGTCTCGGGCCAGCGAGAGGCTAATGCTAATGCTAATGCTAATGAATCGTCACGTTGTGCGGCCCTGCGTCAGGGCGTTAACAGCATTTGATTGACATCATTAATTTGTAATTTGTAAGTCATTGTGTGAGTAAACCACAAACACATTCCCACACACACACACATACACACACCCAAACCCTCAGACATTCACACACACACACACACACACACACACACACACACACACACACACACACACACACACACACACACACACACACACACACACACACACACACACACACACACACACACACACACACACACACACACACACACACACAACACACCCACCCCCCCCCCCCCACCACAACACACATCACACATACACACACACATTCACACTTTCACTTGCACACACTGCAGCATGCGCAAGATCATTACTCCTTGTTTCACATCACTTATAACAATTTTAAACAAAGGATTTTGCAAAGAAATGTAAAGCTCTCTTCAGGTGGTTATTGCCTTTTTCGAAAAAGAGTTAATGCTTTAAATGGGAGATTGAAAACGATTTTGGAAAATCGATTCTGACGTGGAGAACATTTAACCTAAGTGACGTTTTGCGTCAGACCGGATATTCCCTTAACGCTCAAAAACATGGCTTGCTGCCACAAACGGTCCATGCGGACGTTGTGAATCATGGTTGAATGCAGCAGCTCGGTTGGTTTTCAAACTAAACAAGTCCTCCCACACTACACCGCTCCTCCAAACCCTGCGCTGGCTACCAGTGGCCTCACTGATGCTTTCCGTGTTGCTGGATGCTCAGGCCCTTCTTCATACACTTGGTCAGACCACAGACCCCAGCCCATCCACTACACTCACTAAGAGAGCGGCCCCAGCTGCCGCTCTTCAAACTCCAGATGTTCTGCTGTCCTGGCTCCATGGTGGAACGAGCTCCCCACTGACATCAGGACAGCAGCACCCCTCACACCTTCCACTGCTGGCTGAGCACCCATCTGTTCAGACTGCATCCTGGCCCAAGAAAAAGTGTGATGCATTCATTGTTTCTAAAAAAAAATGTAGCACTTGAAGCAGTTTGCTTATTTGATGAATTTGCTGTACTCGCTCATTATATGTCTCTCTCTTTCCCTCCCTCCCTCTCCCCCTCTCTCTCTCTCCCTCGGCAGCCTGAAGACACTCCTGTCAACGAGATGAAAGGAGGGATGATGGATGGCGAGACTGAGAGGAGGAATTGCAGGGAGACGGAGAGAGGAGTGGAGAGGGGGAGAAACGCAGTGGAGAGGAGAGGAGGCATACCCTGGAGAGCAGAAGTAAATGAGTTTATAGGAGGAGTAGGTAGACGAGGCGGAGGGGGAGGAGAAGAGAGGGCCATTTGTGGAGAGGAGAAGTTGAGAGGAGCAGTAGAGAGAGGAGAGGAGGGAAGCAGTAGAGAGAAGCAGAGGAACGTAGGAGTAGAGATAAGTGGAGTAGAGAAGCAGAGGAGACAATGGCGTATTGAAACGTTAGCAGCAGCCAGGGTTTAGAGTCCCTAACCGACGGCTGGGCCCCAGGCAGAAGCTCTCAAGGGCCCTAAGACACCACTGGTCCCTTACGAAGCGTCTTTTGTTCACAAAGAATAGGTCCCTCCTCATCCTCTTGAATGGCAGTCAAGCGGTGGATCCTACCGCTAACAAGTTTATTTATCTAACTTTACTTCATCAATCATAATACAGTTTACACGCCGAACAAAGCAGGCCGGCAGGCCTTCCTGCCAACAGCCACACGCCAGTGCGGTTGGGTTGATGGTATTAAGTTCTGACATCCATGTGCGTTAGGCCCTGGTTAGGACTGGCCCACCTGCACCAAACAAATTTGGCCCATATGTCCGCTAATACACACACACGCACACACACATACGCATACACGCCGCTGGTGCAATCCTGCAGATTAGTCGTTGTTGTTCTTATGTAAACTGGATCAAGGGAAGGCAGCAGCAAATCATCCCAGCTCGCCTGCACAGACAATAGTCATGCTTGTCCCGTGTGTGTGTTTGGGTTGTATGCTTGCGTGTGTGTGTGTGTTTATGGGATTAGAAAGCCTGCATGTTCGGGGCTGTTGTAAGCATAATGAGTGTACTGTTGTTGAATGATGTATGCTAACACATTGTTTTACCGGTCAGTCAGTTTACTGTTTAACCGTAGCATTTAATTTAACCTCATCAATAAACTGTTGTTAGCCTACTGTTTTCAGTTTTTTTACCTTACTTTTAGCTCACAATTCTACCTTATAATACTGTTTAACCTGACTCTGAGCGTGCTCTTGTTAGCTCACTGGTAAACCTCAGTGTAGCCTCCTGATTTAGACCACTTTTACAAATATGATGTTTGACACACCCTTCTCAGGGACTACTCAGTAACAGATTAAACAAATACTTGTTTCTCTCGCTCCCTCTCTCGCTCCCTCTATCCCTCTTTACATATCACACACACATACTCACACTACAAACATCAGATTGTTGGATAATAACATCACTGGGACACTGCATGGACTGTGTTTTTATTTCTCTGCTACGACTAACAGAAATGAAAGTGCCGTGCGTGTGTGTTCGTGAAAGTGTGTGTGTGTGTGTGTCTGTGTTTGTGTGTATGTGTGTGTGTGTGTGTGTGTGTGCGTGTGCGTGTGTCTGTGTTTGTCTGTGTGTGTGTGTGTGTGTGTGTGTGTGTGTGTGTGTGTGTGTGTGTGTGTGTGTGTGTGTGTGTGTGTGTGTGTGTGTGTGTGTGTGTGTGTGTGTGTGTGTGTGTGTGTGTGTGTGTTTGTGCGTGTGAACCCTGAGGCCAGCCTGCAAATCTGGATTCCTGAATGCATTTATACATCTTGCACCCAGCAGACAGGTCAATCCAGACTGACCATAGAGATGGAAACAGACCTCCACGTTTACAGCCACTGCCTCTGACCTTCCCCAAAGCGCCGGGGAGAGGAGGATAAAGCCGCTGACTTTACAGTAGCATGAACAAACTAGAGTTTTACCTTGAATTGTTCATCCTATGCGCTTACACAAGGCACAAGTTATACACACACACACCCACACGTCAAATACACACACAAACACACACACGTCACATACACATCACACACACACACACACACCTACACAAACACACACCCACACACACACACACACACACACACACACACACACACACACACACACACACACACACACACACACACACACACACACACACACACACACACACACACACACACACACACACACACACACACACACACACAAAGTGCCTTGACACAATGTTCATGTTAGATATAGTACTCTTGTCTTTCCTGTCGTTGCCTTTGTTCTTGATTCACACTGCTCTTGGTCGTTATATGCTCAGGACGGCTTTAGGTCCCACCATCTCATGCTACTCAAAACATACTTTCACTGCACTGTGGGGGCTTCACCAGCATCCACTTCCACTCCATCAGTACCGCCACCGCCGCAGAGTAAGATAACGCGGAGAAGGAGAAGATGGAGGTTAACTGCAGTGATGCTACAGACCACACTGCGGTGACACTTTGTCCACAGGGTGCTGCCCCCCCCGAAACGATTTCTGTAATGGCTTTTGCTATCCATCAGTAGTTATCTGTTCTCTCTCTCTGTCTCTCAGTCTCTGTCTCTCTCTCTCTCTCTCTCTCTCTCTGTCTCTCTCTCTCTCTCTCTCTCTCTCTCTCTCTCTCTCTCTCTCTCTCTCTGTCTCTCTCTCGTCTCTCTCTCTTGTCTCTCTCTCTCTCTCTCTCTCTCTCTCTCTCTCTCTCTCTCTCTCTCTCTCTCTCTGTCTCTGTCTCTCTCTCTTGTCTCTCTCTCTCTGTCTCTCTCTCTCTCTCTCTTCTCTCTCTCTCTTCTCTCTCTCTCTCTCTCTCTCTCTCTCTCTCTCTCTCTCTCTCTCTCTCTCTCTCTCTCTCTCTCTCTCTCTCTCTCTCTCTCTCTAGTTGTCTCGTATACACTTCTCCTTATTCCTCTGAAGTAAGTCACTGTTTGTCTGCTTCTATCAGCGTACTTCTTTCTCTACCTAAATCCTCTACTTACTTTTCCCTGTGTCTTATAAGCTTTGTTTTTCCAACTCAATTTGATAAAACGTAGAACATATCTCTCTCTCTCCCTCTCGTTCTCTGCCCCCCCCTCTCTCTCTCTCTCGCTCTCTGCCACCCCCCCCCCCTCTCTCTCTCTCTCTCTCTCTCTCTCTCTCTCTCTCTCTCTCTCTCTCTCTCTCTCTCTCTCTCTCTCTCTCTCTCTCTCTCTCTCTCTCTCTCTCTACCGCAGATGAGACAGACGGACAGACAGATGTGCACCACGGCAACCCCTGCACCGTCGCTTATCACCTTCATATAACCCTCATTCATGTCTACTAACCTGCTTTTGCAAATGATATTCACTTTTGAACAACTATATGTCTCTTTTTAAGGACACACCGGCATTTATATTCCACTTATACATAACCTCAGAATTTAAACATGCATGTGTGTGTGTGTGTGTGTGTGTGTGTGTGTGTGTGTGTGTGTGTGTGTGTGTGTGTGTGTGTGTGTGTGTGTGTGTGTGTGTGTGTGTGTGTGTGTGTGTGTGTGTGTGTGTGTGTGTGTGTGTGTGTGTGTGTGTGTGTGTGATGGGGGGGGGGGGGGGGTGACAGTGGCGTGTGTGCAGAGGACAGAGAGACTGATGGAGACGTCAAGGACGATGCCACATATCCTTATTTTTAAAACTATTGCATAATGTGGTACTTAATACCCCACCACCCCGCCGCCCCCCTCCCCAACACGCGGGAGGCGTGCGTGCGCGCGCGGTTCTCTTACCTCAGAGCTGCCCAGCCGCACATGTGCCGCCGCGAGCGCACCCAGCAGTAGCAGGAGTCGGACGACCCACGAGCTCATTTCGCCGCCCAGCCTGTGGAGCCGCGTGCGACCGGCTGGGCATTTAGCAGGTCGATATCCAACACCCCGGTCTGCGCGAGCCTTGGTCCGGTCCTGTCCGGTCCGGTACCGTGGTTGACGGTGCGCTGTGCTGCAGGGCTCGTATTACCCCGCTGGTTGAGTTGAGTTGAGCTGTGTTTGTGTTTGTGGGGACTTTGGAAAAGCGTATAGTGCGTAAGAGCCGGTGTCTAAATATTTGTTCGCGGTGACTCACGCGGGAGGCTAGACGGCTGACTCGGTCAAATCTTCTTGGGCAGTCCACTCCGTTACAGAGTAGACGTCAGGGTCTTGGGGGTGGGTGGGGGGGGGGGGGGGGGGTTAGAGAGCAGGTGCGAAATGCGGTGCCTTGCGATCACTCTGTAGCACGCATAACCTCGTCGTCCCCATTCTCACACAAATCAATTCGGCCCGGCACAAAATACTAATGATTGTTTTTAATTCCAAAAGGTTCCAAAGTAGGCAGTGGTGAGTGTCTCTGAGAGTGTGATGCCGCCAGTTTAGATGCAGAATAATTTAAAACAGGTCATCACAAAAAGAGAAAAAGGATTGGTTCGCTGTCACAAGCCCATCTCCCGTGCGTAATTCTCAGCATGCGTGGCTCCAAATGTCAAACACAGAACAGCTCTTGTCTAATCCGACCCCGTGCGATGCTACGTCTCTCTCTCTGTCACTCTCTCCCTTAAACACACGCTCTCTCTCACGCTGGCCGCTCGGTGTTTCTCCGTTACGGTTTGTGCAGGCTCGGGTTGCTCGCGCCTCGTTGCCGTCTCCCCTCTCGCAGCTTTCCAAATAGAAACGGGCCTCACTCCTCAAGTTGGTGAGAGCTGCCCCCGCGCGCCCCCGCTCCCCGCCTCTTGGAGGCAGGGCTTACGGTGTCCTTATTAGGAACAAGGAGAACGGATTGCGCACAGCGGCATCCTTACCGGTAATCATCATTCAATTCAATTCAATTCAATTTTATTTGAATAGCCCTTAATCACCATTACAGTCTTAAAGGGCTTAAAATGCCAAATAGCATGACACCCCCTTTACCCAAGCCCCCACAAGGGCAAGAAAAAACTCCCTTGAAATTAGCAAGGAAGAAATCTTGAGAAGAAACGCATAGTACGGGATCCCTTCTTCCAGGGATGATCATTGTGCTTTAAAGGTCCCATGGCATGAAGATTTCACTTTATGAGGATTTTCTAACATTAATATGAGTTCCCCTAGCCTGCCTATGGTCCCCCAGTAGCTTTAATTGACGTTAGGTTTAAAACGAGCACTAGCTATCCTGCTCTGCCTTTGAAAAAACAAAGCTTGGACGTGGACATTTTTCCCCGTATGTCGTCATATGGGGTCATGTTACCTCCCCTTCTCTGCTTTGCCCAATGAGCTACGACCGTGCCAGCGCCAAGTGTGTGTGAATACACAAACTGTAACGGAAGTGTTGTAGCCCACACTTCTTTGTTATTTGGATAACCGTTCTGCTGTTGGTGTTATGGCGCATAACGAGACTCGTAGTGGGGGTAATCTCATCCATGGTTGAGAAGAAACTTTGGCTTTGACTCCCTGAAGTAGATGAACCGCGACATGGAAGAGAAAGAAATTGTTGCCCGCGATTTTCTTACGCCGGCGACCCGCCGCCGCGAGGGACCGCCGATTGTTGCCCGTTTGACAAAATCGCGGGCAGCAATCCCTTTCTTCTCCATGTTGCGGTTCATTCTACATTCTACTTGAGATTCATAATATCGTCTGGAGGGGCACAAAGCTTTTTGCCGTGTTAATATATATTGTATGATATACTGTAGATAGCTTTGTATAATATGATATTATTTCAATATAGAGCTCAAGGACGAGTGGTCTAGAATATTTACAGAACAAGGCCAAAAGCTGTGTGCGCCTCGCCAAGCTGCTCAGAGCCACACCCCCACCCTCCACCTTGACCCGCCTCTAAAAACCTGATCTTGTGTGGAAAGCTCATTGTGGGACTGGCTCGTAGTGGCTGTAATTCTGCACCGAGGCAGAATTTCTTGAATGTCTTCAAATACTGTATTAAGGGCCCACTAACACCTATATTTAAACATCCATGAAGAAGCATGTCATGGATAAAGTCATGCAATTCGCTTAAATATGTGTATGTCACACTTAATCACTCAATGTTGTCTCATGTGTGTTTATCATTATTAATTATCCCGCACACACACTGCCAACTGCTCCCCATGTCTTTTTCGTGCATTTGTGAGAATGTTAAAGGTCAAGGTGTGTGTGTTTGTGTTTTTGTGTGTGTTTGTGTGTGGCACAATGTGTGTGTTCATGTCAGTGTGTTTATATGTTTGAGTGTCAGTGTGTTTATGTGTTTGAGTGTCAGTGTGTTTATATGTTTGAGTGTCAGTGTGTTTATGTGTTTGAGTGTCAGTGTGTTCATATGTTTGAGTGTTAGTGTGTTTATATGTTTGAGTGTTTGTGTGTTTATATGTATCTTACAGGATAATGCATGTGATAGTGTTTGTCACTGTGCGAGTGTGTGTTTCTGTTTGCGTATGTGTTTGTCTAGTGCTTAGTGTGTTGTAGCAGTGTATACAAGTGCTTAGTGTGTGTGTGTCTGTGTTTCTGTGTGTGTGTGTGTGTGTGTGTGTGTGTGTGTGTGTGTGTGTGTGTGTGTGTGTGTGTGTGTGTGTGTGTGTGTGTGTGTGTGTGTGTGTGTGTGTGTGTGTTTGTGAGTGTGCGTGCGTGGACTCCTAAGGCCCCTCCCCCACCCCCCAGAGGGGCACCCTACTTCATATCTGGCGTCCCAAGGAGGAAGGATAAGTCTCTGGCTGCCATGACGACGGTGACCGCAAGTGACCTGCAGTGACCGGTGGGGGGGGGGGTGGTGGGAGGGCATTGGTTGTACGACCAGTGGAGGGGGGGGGGGAGGGTACCAGTAGCCGGCTGTCTCCCCCAGGTTCGGATCACTTGGACCGGCCCGGGTTTGTCACAAGGATGGGGCTCAGTACAAAGAGCCTCACAGAGGAGCAGCACTGACCCAGAGAGAGGTGGAGGGGGGAGAGAGAGAGAGGGAGAGAAGAGGAGGAACGGGGGAGAGAGAGAAGAAGAGGAGGAGGAGGGGGCGAGAGAGAGAGGGAGAGAAGAGAGGAGGGGAGGCGAGAGAGAGAGAAGAGGTGGAGGGGGAGAGAGAGGGAGAGAAGAGAGGAGGGGAGGAGGAGGGAGAGAGAGAAGAGGTGGAGGGGGAGAGAGAGAGGGTGAGAAGGGAGGAGGAACGGGGAGGGAGAGAGAAGTGGAGGAGGGGGGAGAGAGAGAGGGTGAGAAGAAAGGAGGAATGGGGAGAGAGGAGGAGGAGGGGGAGAGAAGAGAGGTGGAACGGGGAGAGAGAAGAGGGAGAGAAGGAGGAGGGAGAGAGAGAGGGAGAGAAGAGAGGAGGAACGGGGAGAGGAGAGAGGGGGTGAGAGAACAGGAGGGAGAGGGCGAGTGGGATGAGGGTATGTGAGTGTCGGAGCTGTCTGGTCAAATCCAAAAGTAACTCTTGATACAAACACGCTTGTTTATGCATGTGTGTGGATCCATGTGTGTGTGCGTGTTTGTATGATAGGGCGGATCAGTTTCAATTGGCTCTCATTAATCTTTAATTCCTGACATGGACTTCCTCCGTGTATAAGGGTAGTTTTAGATGGGCTGTACTGTGTGTGTGTGTGTGTGTGTGTGTGTGTGTTGTGTGTGTGCTGTGTGTGTGTGTGTGTGGTGTGTGTGTGTGTGTGTGTGTGTGTGTGTGTGTGTGTGTGTGTGTGTGTGTGTGTGCGTGCGTGTGCGTGCATGTGCGTGCGCGTGCGTGCGCGTGCGCGTGTGTGCGTGTGCGCGTGTGTGTGTGTGTGTGTGTGTGTGTGTGTGTGTGTGTGTGTGTGTGTGTGTGTGTGTATGTACGTGCATGGGGGGTGTGACAGCCCATTTAGGAGATGTGAGTCCTGGGAGTTGAGCGAAGCGTTGAGCGTGTATCCGCAGGTCAGGTCTGGGTCAGCCCGGCCGCGTCGCTTAAGTCTTTCATGTCCCCGCCGTGGGTTCCTTCCTTTGTTTAGTATACTACTGGGGAATAAACATGTCCCAAGGCGTCTTCACTTCTCTCCTTTCCTTTTTCTCATTCTGCTTCCTCCCCCCCAGACTTCTCTCAAACCTCCACCTCCTCTTTGACGTGTGACGAGTCATGATTGCCGAGAGATGAATCAACACCCCAGGTTCTGCTCATTTATCATAAACCAGCAGACGCTACATCGTCATATCGGGTACAGCCTTCGCTAATGCCCAATATGGCTTTAGTCTGCATTCTGAGATCCAGTCTCCAGTGTTTCTTCTAGATACACATTAGATCAGTTCCCTAGAGTGTATAGCATTAAGAGAGCAGCCGAAAGATTGCAGGGCATCATACGTTTATTACACTTTTTAACTCTTAATTCTGATTGTCCCATATAGAATATAGCCCTCCCTCCTCAGCTCACGGTTGCTTTGACTTGTGACTTGTGACGAGTCATGACTGCAGTGTGATGCGTCAACACTCCTGCAGGGTGGGTGTAATGCAGTCAAAGAAACCGTTAACAATGTTTAC
>OLKM01000351.1:91824-94324 GCA_900291075.1 Melanogrammus aeglefinus | reverse complement strand
AACTCTCAAAATGTTCCCTTCCAGTTTTAGCAGTGAAATCTGGGAGATTATCCTCAGTCTCTATTTGAGGGAAGCATTTAGAGACTGACTTGAGAGTCAATGCTGAGATCATTGCTAATTAAGGTAATAAGACCACCCGATCCCCGCAATCTCAATGGTTGAGTGTTGAAGCCTTATGTATGACATCATCTTATATACTTGTAAGCCACAGCAGGCCAGAGAGCCAAGCGTTATACAGTGACATAAGAACTTGAAAGAGAGAGAGCGAGAAAAACACAGGCTCAGACAGAGTGAGAGAGAGAGAAGGGGAGAATGACGGGGAAGTAAAAGCATGTCTGGAATGCACCTTCCCTTAATGACTAACCAGAAGAAGGATAAACACACACACACACACATACAAAAATATACACAGAGCCTCATGCACATTCAAACATGCACTCACTCACATACACACACACACACATGGTCACGCATAAGCAACCTGAGAGCATAAGCAGGTACACACTCTGATAAGGTAATGGGGGGTATTGGGTTTCAATATCCGACGTTGGGGACTCCCCTCCCCTCCCCGGTCCCAATCAACAAACCCCCTGCCCCCATCAACCCTCTCCCCCCTCCCCCCCCCACCCCCAGCCTTCCTCCTTTGATATTAATACCACCAGGTCGTGTGTGGGTGTTTGTGTACTGTTGCCAAAAATTATACCGCGCAAGGCTTATAAATACCTCCCCGACAGCAATTTGTCCTTGTGTGTGTGTGTGTGTGTGTGTGTGTGTGTGTGTGTGTGTGTGTGTGTGTGTGTGTGTGTGTGTGTGTGTGTGTGTGTGTGTGTGTGTGTGTGTGTGTGTGTGTGTGTGTGTGTGTGTGTGTGTGTGTGTGTGTGTGTGTGTGTGTGTGTGTGTGTGTGTGTGTGTGTGTGTGTGTGTGTGTGCTTGTGTCTGTGTGTGTGTGTGTGTGTGTGTGTGTGTGTGTGTGTGTGTGTGTGTGTGTGTGTGTGTGTGTGTGTGTGTGTGTGTGTGTGTGTGTGTGTGTGTGTGTGAGTGTGTGAGTGTGTGAGTGTGTGTCTGTGTGGGTTTGTTTGCATGTATGTGCGTATGTGTCTGTTTTTGTGTGTGTTTGCATGTGTGTATGTGTGTGTGTGTCTGCTTGCATGTGTGTGTGTTTTGTCAAGGTATTTTAGGTAACATGTCTAAAAGTATCCTACCTCCTGGACACAGGCTGTCCTAAATGCTTCCTGTTTACATGGCTGTACTTCCTGTAGGATGCAGTGTCGTGAGTTCACACCAGAATCAGACTAGGCTAATCTGGTGTCTCTGACCTTCTGACTTTCCATCTCTCTAGCTCTATCTCTCTTGTTCCCCTCACACTCTTTTCTCCCTCTCTCTTTCTGTCTCGATCTTTCTTTCTCTGTATTGTGGCCGTTTTATCTCTCCCTCTCTAACTCTGTGTGAGTCTCTCTATCTTGCTCTACCCCATCCTCTCCTCTGTCCCACTCTACCTCTATACACCTGGTGCTGTGCTCCTGGAGCAGGTTAGATGAAGTGAAGAAGCAGGTGTTTTACCGCCATCTCTTCTCCTGTTCCCTGGCAGCCGACCGTAGCTCCTGGTTTTAGATTCCGATTGAGGACCACGTTAGCTCAAATGCGTCCGACTGAGACCTTCAAATTGCGCCTTTGAAGAGCGGCGTGTGTTTCAATGTTAATCTCTAAGTGTGTTTGATAATGTCGTGTGTGTGTGTGTGTGTGTGTGTGTGTGTAGGAGTTTGGGACATGTGTATACACACGCACAAGGCCTCCTAATGTCCTGAGGTACAGGTGCATTCTAATCTTTTAAATCCAATAATTATAGTTTTTCCGACTGTAACTGCTCACATCAATGGTCCAGCTGAACACTTTAACTACAGTTTACAGGCCCTGGAAATCACTCACACCAGACACAAAAACGCACACACGCGTGCATACACACAAAAACTGTGTGTGCACCTGCTTGCTCTCTCTCTCACTCACTCACTCACTCACTCACTCACTCACTCACTCACTCACTCACTCACTCACTCACTCACTCACTCACTCACTCACTCACTGACACACATACACTAAATATTTTCATATCTTTATGTTGACATAATAATGTGTTAAAATAATTGGTTTTGATAGACTAAACTACTAACCGTAAGAACTCCCAAAGCGTATTATCTTTCAGCTGTTTAGACTGTATTCTTCAACACTATCAGCAGACTAAACACTAGCACTGCCTCCACCCACTGACCGCTACAAACAGCTTGGTGCTAAACGGAGAACAGAATGAAAATATCATGTTTTATTGGTTGCTTCCTCACATAGAAAAAAAGCCTTTTATCCTTTTATCTCACTCTATTATACGTGCACAAACACACAAACACACACACACGCACACACACACGCACACACATGCACACACATGCACACACACACACAAACATAGACGTACACACACACACACACACACACACACACACACACA
>OLKM01000351.1:85000-86419 GCA_900291075.1 Melanogrammus aeglefinus | reverse complement strand
CAAATACACACGCACACACACGCACACACACACACACACACACACACACACACACACACACACACACACACACACACACACACACACACACACACGCACACACACACACACACACACACACACACACACACACACACACACACACACACACACACACACACACACACACACACACACACACACACACACACACACACACACACGCACACACACACACACACACACACACAAACATAGAAACGGATGCACATACATAGCTGCAGGCACATGCATACATGCCCGCACACACGCACACACATATACTCACACACATGCGTGCACACACGTGCAAACACACGTGCAAACACACAAAAGCATTCGATCATATCTAGACAAGCTCACACACACACACACACACACACACTCTCCACGCACAACACAACAAAGCTGCTAACACATCACAGACCACAACAGGGTTATCACATCACATTTTCCTTAGCTCAGTAAAAACCGATGCATTGCTTAATCAAATTTTCCCTTCAGTCTCAATCACAGTGTCTGTGTTTACGCTAATGATGGGTCGCTACCATAGTTACGTCTTAAACTATCCTTGTTACTCTAGATTCCTTTAGTGCTCCTACATCCTCTCCAACTGACTATTACCTGCTGTGATTCACGAGGAAGGTCAAACCAAATCGTTAATTGTAGGCATGAATTCAAATCTTTTCTTATTGTTATATTATGTGTATAAAATCTGACAAACCAGTGGCTGTAGAGTTTTAGTTATCATGCTCGGTCCACACCTGGTGTCATGAGCAGAGGAGGAAATGAGAGATCCCTCCGTCAACAGGAAGTGAGGTCAGTTCAAATTCAGATTGGCCATGTCTGTATTGTTCCCTATAATAAAATATATATTTAAGTTCTCACCATTTTGCGTGTCATCCATCACGTGTCAATGTGTGACAATTACGTGTTATGCTCATAGATGACTATAGTTCATAATGAATCCCCTGTCCAACCTATACCCTAACAGTGTTCACAATATAGGGATTGGAATGAGTCCTCAAATGTAAGACTTAGACACTGCCATAACCTCGTTCACCTATCTACAGATGGGCAAAGTAAGAATATATATGTAGTATACATTTTATTTGTATTTCAATTTGGGTTACGTTTACAATTATTTGAACTGAAAGGAGATTTTCTCCCCAACTCCTTCTGTGTCCTTCTGAGGGGTAAACTCCTTCGTGATTGAGTGGCTGTACAGTGGTCTTGTGGGGTCATAAGGTGTCCTGTTCAAGTGAATCAGCCACACACCACTCATCCCGCACGACACAAGGAAGTTGGCTCAGAGCACACAACAAAACAATACCCTAGTGTGTCCTTATAAGGAGCTGTCCCCAGGCCACCCCTCCCAGAGGCTACTTTTTGTGACCCTCC